>JZKD02S1001157.1:1306156-1321741 GCA_000966675.3 Picea glauca
TTCAAGCATTAATAATTAAAGTGGAAATTTTATTAACGGTTTAATTAATAAAAGGGGTATTTGGTTGTTTTTGTCTAAAGCTGCTAATTCTGAACTTAGTAAGGGGGAAAATTTAAGAAAAAGGGAAACTTAAAGAAAAGGGGGAAACCTAACGAAAAAGGGAAACTTAAAGAAAAGGGGAAACTTAAAGGAACAATGGGAATGTCTAACTTAGTAAGGAATCTAGCCTATGGAACTTTCTATGTATGAACTCAGCTACGAATTAAGTAAGGCCTAAGTCATTTAAGAATTGTAAGGGAATAATGGGACACCAAGGAGCATTTTTAGGAACACTTTTAGTTGGGTGAGGGAAATAGACAAATTTAATAAATTAATAACTTGATTTTCTGGTGCAACTAGGGGATCAGGCAACATGTGTACGGGGGAAGTTTTTCGAAATTAATTAAATGAAAAAGGAATCTAATGAGGGTTTTGGGAAACTAATGAATAATAAAATCTATAAAAAGGATGGTGGAGGAGGAATATGGATCACATTTGGCTTGCATAATGTTACACTATCAAAATTTTATCTTGACTGAGTTTTCACTTGTGGGAGTTGGGATACCCAACTCGGGTAACGAGAGGTAGCTCGACCTTGCGAGGTGAGCTGGGTGATATCATTCTATAGTATTGTGTGAATGGACCCTTTGCAGCTCAGGGGGCTCAGGGGGAAGAAGAGTACCCCTAGCGTTGGCTAGGAGGTACGGATGAGGTCTCATCGGTCAACAAGTGAGATCTGGATGGAGTGAATGCTTGGGAGAGCCTCTTCACCTCGTCGTCATCAATAAAGGTACGCCCATTAAGGTTGTTACTTGTAATAAGGTTTAATTTACACTTGTTTGTTTTACTGTATTCATATGACGATTTAATTTCCATGATATTTCCTTGCACATATGTTTCTATGGTGATTGTAACATATTTTTTTCGGTAAAATCATAATTGGTAATTGTAATCTCCTTGTCACTTAATTCATCCTGTAAGAAACCTCTTTTATTTCTAAGTTAATTTCTAATTTCCCATGACCAGAATGAGCCCCAAACTCAAAACCTTGCCTACGCTTTTGTATCTCTTGCCTGCGTTTTCTTTATTCCTTGATTGCATTTTTTTTCATTATTTTGTTTCTCGACGGAGACGATTTGGATGTAGATTTGTGCTTTTATCTTCTGTCCCTTTATCCTTTAAGTTATTATTTTATTCCTGAGCAGTCATATAGGAGTCAAATCGACTATCTTTCACTTCGGTGTTAATGATTTAGATTCAAATTCCCTACTTTCCTGTGCATGGATAATAAGTGTAGGATCTTTTCTCTACCCAAAAAGGAATTCTCTCCTAGGCAATGTTTATTCCCTCCTTAGCCTCAATGATTTTGTGATTTATTTTCTGCAATTTTTGTGGAGATTAGTGTTCACTTTTTACATAAGGATATGAAGCTTCCACCTTGTTTCGTTGTGTCTTTGTCCATTTCCCCCTTAGGAGCTGATGATACCTCTTGGCTCACTGTTAGTTGTAAAGGTGTTTCTTTTAAAACTCTTAATCAGTTCAGGATCGCCTAGGGAGCATGATCTCCCCTTACAAATTTCTCAAATGGAGGCGGCTACCCCCACAACAATCTATTTGGACACTAGAGTAATTGTTTAGAGGCGCATCAATGATTGATGGGCACAATGATGAAAATTTTCTAACTTTTCCTTCTCCCTTTGTTTCAGTTGCAAGCAATCGTTCAATTCCAGTATGCTCATCATCATGATCTAGCATCGTGTCCTTGGCTTTAGTATCTTGTATCATTGAAGTTAGTTTTCATAGTCCTCTACCTGTGTGTCACCATTTTCCTATTCCTCGAGTGCATCTCCAATTTTGTATTTAATCTTATTGCAATTTTCACCACCCTCAAAATCACTAGCGCATTTAGTTTCCCCCGTTTTCTTTGGTGTCTCTTCTTGATCGGAAGTTACCCCTTTCCCCTGAAATCTATCAGTTTCATTATTACCTACCATGATTTATTCTCTTTCTCTAGTTACTTCTCTACAAATATTTTGTGTCCTCAACTCAAAATTGTTGTTGTATTTGCGAATTCGCAGTTTTCACCTTCTACCAGAGTTCTTAACATCCCATTCAATTGTTCTTTCTTATTTCACTGCGATGCAACAATATCCTCAGTGTTAGAATGAGATGCTCGTAGATGTGTTTCATGAAGAACCATGTGTTTAACCATGCGACTGAGCATTAGCTCTGTTGGGGAAGCCACCATGCATTTACACCAAGTGACATCTAGCTAACAAACTAGGGATTAGTGTTCCTGGTGATTGTCAGAGAAGTGGTAGGAAACGATTTTATTATCTCAACTATTTGAAAGTGCTGCGTTGATAGAGAACTGGCAGGAATGAATTAATATTCATATATTTATAGCCAATCGCTTTATAGCCACAAAGACTTTGGTAATTTTATGATTATAAATTTTTACTTTTCTAGTGGCAGTTTCCCTGTAGGGATTCTGCAGATTCAAAGTTTTTTTTCCTTGACTATCAATGTTATTAGTTCCATCTCTTTATGATTTAACAACTAACGAATTTATTTAAAATTATCACATGTGTCCCGCACTTTAGAATAATGGTTTTCCTTTACATTGGTAACAATTTATTTGGATTAATGTGAGGCCTTTATTAATTATTAATCTCACTGCCACGATATCATTTTGTGTAGAGTAAAAAAAAATATTTCTCAGTATTAGTAAGGATGTATATCCAGGAGGATAATTATTTAGAGCGACTCTGATATTAGTTTATTATATTAATGAGTAAATCCTAATTGCAGTTTTACATTAAGAGTATAGGACAGGGAGTAAAAATGAATTCTCTATTGTCATTCCAGAGATTTAGTATTACTTAATTGAGTGTTAGGATATAACAACTAAATAAAGGATGTTGTTTCAATTGGTTGTGATCCTTAAGATATTCTTATAATGATGGGGTGATTTTATTTAATTTCTCTAAATTATGGTAAAGCAATTTTTAATGTTTTCTCGTGAAATCGTCATTAATTATTGCACCTTAGCATGACATAGAGTAAGGGTGTCTGATGCTTGGATTTCCCCCCTTTTTAATTTTTACTCCTTGCAATTTAAGAGTTGTTTTCATGGTAGGGATCTAGAACCCAAGAAGTACAAGATTGTAGATGAGTTTACTGAAATTTTAAACCCTTGATTGGAAAGTATAATGTTGCTTGAGGATGGTTAAGTGATTTTACTTTTAGATGGTGATTGGTTACTTATGTTGTGAATTAGTCCATATGATGATAATTGCTAATGAATTACATCCATGTTTGCCTTATTGTTTAGAGTTCCTTCGTCTAACGACGTTGCATATTGTATGATAGTGCAAGTTGGATTTTAGGCACGTTTGATTTTATGTTTGGTTAAGGGATTAGAGTTATTTTGTTTGCACTTGGGTCCCTAACGATCTTGCCGTAATGTAGAGAAGTGATACCTCATGATTGGGTCATTGCACACGTTGATTGATGAGTGCATAGGAACCTTGGATTCGATTCATGTGCCTCCTATTTTGAATGATGTTGTTTTTGTAAGTAAAGTTGTGCTTGTGTTGTAACGTTATTATGTTGTCTCTCGCTCGCTATGAGGGTTCTAGACACTGGTCATCAAAGTTGTTGTGGTTGGTTGATTGATGTTGTTTTTTAGCTTAGTAGGCATGGTCTTGTGTGTGTTGGGCAAGATGTAGACACCTCCTTGTTACTCAAAACAATCACCATCCTTGAGACCTTAAATGGTCAAAATCGATGGGAACCTGGGTGTGAGCATTTCTTACGTGTCATAGAGGTCCTAACCATTGAAGGGTAGGATGAGTGGGTAGTCGTTTTTATTTTTCATATGATTGATTATCGTACGTTGCTTCCAACTACTTGATGTGCTAGGTCATTATGTTTTTTTGTTGCCTGAATTGCGTGCGTTGTGTTTGTTGTCGAGTTGCATGGATTGATTGTTGTCATTGTTACTTACCTTCCCGTTTTTAATATATATATATATATATATGCATATTGCATTGTTTATGTGTCACATGATATTTTAATGACAGGGGTCGTTACACCACAATAGAGTTATACCAGACTAAGGCATGGCATAGGCCTAACAATGGTAGAGATCAAACTGGACTAGGGTAGATCACATACCTCATTAGGGAAGACTTGAATTAACTACAGAAGACTAGGACATGAGGCCCCAACCCGATCAAGAAAGAGAGGACCCAAAAGAAGATACATCAAATCCCATAATGTTTCCAAAAGAGGGTAATTTTGGAGGCTACATTTTTTATTCTTAATTACTAGTTTACTATTTATAGCTATTTTCAAGGCTATTTGATTGTTTTATAATCATTATTAATCGTGTGATTATTCATCTAGGTAGTGGTTGTTGTTTTCTTGGCCACATAAAAGTTTTATTAGATTTATCAATAGGGATGATCCAAAGTGATTAGGGAAAATCAAGATATTGAAGACCTAATCACAACAATGAGGAATCAATATGATTAGGATTGTGAGGACCCATAGGTAGAGATTTTGGAGCCCAAAATTCCACCAAAAGGGGTAAATTTTAGAGGCACATTTTGGATGCTTTTTATCTATCTAGTTCGAATTATTTTCAATGCTATTAGATTGGATTGTAATTGTTCTTCATAGTGAAATTGATTAGTTAGTTAGTGGTTGCATTTTCCTTGTAGTGGTCATTGAAATATGGAAATGGAGAGTTAAAAATTCTTGTGAAATGTTCCTTGTAGGGAAATAGGAATTGGGGTAAGAAATGAGTTAAGTGACAAGTATCCCCATCCAAACCTTATTATTATTGATATTTCCAATAAGGTTATTTATATGATACAAGCTCATTCAATTTAACTCAATTTAGTCTTTGAATAATTGAAAATTAAGGGGATAACATTCCCATAAAACCTTGTTAATATTGATACTTATAATAGGGTTTCCACTTTAAATGTTTGTAGTAGAAAATGAGAGTGATATGAGTAGAAAGGGACCATATGAGATTCCACATTCTAGTGGTTGGCCTTGTCGGTAGAGAAAAATATGTTCATGAAACAAAGAGAAGCTCAAGTAAGTATCTATTTATAATTAGTATTATTCTCTTGTGAGATCTTATTTTTCACATTACATTCACTTACTAATATGTTTTCCCTTCATTTTCAGAGCTTCAAGTTTCTAGATAAAGTATTAAAGTCATGATGTTGTTAATATTATTGTCTTAGATCCAAATCGGGTTTGTTGTAAGAAGTATAGTTGAGGGGATACACTTGTTATTGAGGCAAGTCCATTTGAAACACACTATTCAAAATATTATTTAATATGGCTCGTGGTCCATCTTTGAGATGTTTTGATTTACTTCTCTTCTCTTTGAAATACTTTTTCTAAAAATAAACCTACACTTTATCTCATAGAAAAAATTAATAAGAACATTTATAGTGTTTGGGATTATGTTTATAATAATATAACAAGTATTTTGAAATCTATCCCTTGCATTGATTATATACTACAAAAAGGATAATCTTCTCATCATCCCTTATTCATAGAATAGGTGGTGAAAAACCTCTCCAATATAAGCAATTCCATAAATCTACTGGTAAAATTATCATCTTTTTGTTCCTAGATGATACATTTTATTTTTATGGAAAGTGTTTACTCACACAATCCTATATATAATTTTTCATTTGCATCTCTCTCTCTCTCTCTCTCTCTCTCTCTCTCTCTATATATATATATATATATATATATATATATATATATATGATGTTTTCTAATAGTTTCTATGTAAAACTCACTATTGTGAGTAAATAATTTTATCCAATTTATGTATATGCTATTTGAAGATCATAATATGTAGAATATGTTTTTGGAAATGCCTATCTATAACAAGGTATGCAATTGATACTTATTTTTGTGGTAAGATTAACAAATAGTCAGGTATGCTTTCAAAGTTTCTAGCACATAATATTATATTTTTTAAAATAGTAGTTGAGGTCACCTTTATTCTTTAACTTGGAACTAAACTTATACTTGATCATATGTTCTTTACTCACTTTATACTTGATAATATTTTATTTTTGGTAAATTTTGAGTCCTTTCATTATTGCAATTGAATTGTTCTACAAAAGATAAGACAAAGGAACATCTAAGGACAAAATCCTATTGATCCAAATTTAGGAGCAGAACGAACTGATTAAAAAAATGAATATAATAAACACATAGATATGAAGAACAACACAAATATCCAATGAACAACATATTCTATTGAATAAATGAAAAATGATGAAACTATAGAACTGATGGTAGCTATCTCTAAGAAGAGATGTGGCTGCTACACGCATCCATCTGTGTAGAATGATTACAATGAGGCTCTAGAGGCCTTTTTGATATTACTCATGAATGCCAAAACCCTAGACATCCAAAAACCTAACCCTAGAAGGTGAAACGCCAAAAGTCATGTGGGACCCTATGGGTAAGTTGGTACCTCAAATTCTCAGGGTCGTAACTTTTGCATACGACCTCCGTTTTAGGTGCGTGATAGCCCATTCAAAAGGTCTTTTAGATATCTACACATTACACCGTCAAAATATGACTTCATCTACATTTTGACTGTGGCAAGACAAAAAAAAAATGTTAAGGACCCAAAATGACCCTGGAAGTACAACAAGATGTGTTGACATGAAAACATACAAAATAATCTAGTTGGATTAGGTAAGAGGCCACCAATATCCACCTGGAATATGTGTAGGTCTTCAGACAACCCCAGAAGTGTAGAACCCACAATCCCAAAGAAGTATAGAAGAACATGCTGAACTAAAAAAAACCAAGAGGACCAGTTAGAATAGGTGGGTGGCCACCAATATCCACCTGGATCAATCCTCATCCCTTAGGAAGAAATATCAACGCAATGGTATACACCAATATCAATGAAATGGTCTCCATTGCGTTGAGTTCCCCCATCATGTGAGGAAATTTCTATTGGATTTGGCCCCGAGTGAGCCACTTGCCTTGGTGGAGGAGCTTCCTTCCATTAACAACCTGATGAAGATGGATCCTCTACTGATGAGTGCCCTTGACCTGTGTGTCCACTATATGATCAATGGATTCTTGTTCCATCCAGTCAAGGTTGAGCTCTGTTGGTGTCAGTTGTTCTGCGATCTTTGAGGTGTCCAATAATGGTGGAAAACATGGTTGAAGGAGGTCCACATTGAACAATAGGTGCAGGCCAAGGAAGGGTGGAGTGTTGAGCTCAAAATCATTACTACCCACATCCTTGGTGATAGTGTAAGTCCCATAGTAAAGTGAGTGGATCTTCTGATGGGGCTCGGTGAGACACTCCTTCTGCAAATGTAACTAGACTTTGTCTCCAACCTGAAACTGGTGCGGTACCATAGGTTGATCATGGTGCTACTTGTACTTAGAATTGGATTTATACAAAATCTCCTGGACCTGTTGACACATGTGATGAATCTGCTCAATGAATCTGGTGGCTTTGTCAGTCTTAGAATGAACATAGGAAGAGTCTGTCTGTGTGGTGGCAAGAGGTAGTGCAACATCAATGGGACCCAAGGGTTGGAATCTCAACCCCACCTAAAATGGGCTATGTCCAGTGGAGCTATGGAGAGTCATGTTGTAACTGTTTTGAACATAGCAGAGACTCTCATCCCATGTATGTGAATTCTTAGAGTTGTACATGCAAAAAATGTGCAAAATCATCCAATTCATGACCTCTGTTTAGCCATCTATTTGGGGGTGGAAAGAAGTGGATTTAGTGATCTTGGTGTCCAACAATGACCAAAGAATCGACCAAAATGTGTCGATGAACCTGCTGTCCCAATCATAGATGATGGTATTTTGGAAAATGGACCCACACTCTTTCGAAGAAGAGATTGATAGTATCTGCCACTGTGATATTCTTCTTGCAGGATATGGGGATGGCCATATTCGAAAACCGATCAACAACCACAAATATGCAATCATTTTCTTATTTGGTGGATGAAAGGACAGACATGTAATCCACTGAGATGGATTCCCAAGGCTTCTTAGGAGTAGGAAGAGGGGTGTATAAACCTTTCTTCTTAATGGTTGGCTTGGAAATGACATAGGAAGTGTAAGATATGATATAATTGCTGACGTCCGATCAAAGTTTTGGCCAATAAAAATGTTTCTGAAGAACAACCACAATTTTCTCCATGCCAAAATGTCCTGCCATCCAACTATAGTGGGCTTCCCAAATCAGCTTTGCATGCTTACTTGTAGGAACACAAATATGGCCTAGATGGCATAATAGTCTTTCCTAAATGTGAAAATTAGTGATAGTCACACCTGTACCCAAGAGCTAATAGGTGGGGACGAAGTCTGGATCTTGCTGATAAAGTTGGGGCCATTCATATGCCTCATGTCCACATGAATGGATCATAGTGGTGAGGGAATGCACGAGAGGTCAACTGAGGTAGTCAATGACATGATTTGAGATCCCTATATTATACTTAATGTTGAGATGGAACTGCTGCAGGTAGGTGGACCACTTTGGATGGCGATCGTTCTGTAATTTCCCCCACGTTTGTATGAAATGAAGAGGCTTGTGATCAGTGTGGATGATCGTCTCCTTTCCCATAGTGTAATGTTTCCATTGAAGATAGGCCTAGGCCATAGAAAATCACCTATCAACAAAGGGTCACCAAGTGGGCAGTAATATTATCTCAATGGGATGGGGTAGGCATACCCATACTCGTTGAGAATACTCATGATACCAATAAAGAGACTATAAAGGAGTCTCAAATACATTATGATGCTAGTAAAAATATCCAAATTATACCAACATGATAATATCAGTCTGATATACAATATCTCAAATAGAAAATATGAAATACATCCCAACTTTGGCTGAACTAAGTACATAAGAACTGATGTCCCCTCGTGTCGAAGGAAGGGGGTGGAAACAACATGAGAAACCCTATTGAATAAGAATGAGGATCTAAAAATATATAATGAGCATACTAAAGGAAAACTCATCAGGGGGTTCTGAGAACGATAGTACGAAGCCAAGAAAATATGAGGAACTACATCTGCGAGTGAATCATATATGCATGTATCAATCTCAATAATGTGAGGACAAGAGATATGAATAAGTATGAGATAAATTATGAATCTCTCATCATGGTAAAAGTTCATCCATTGACTGGGGTATATGTACCAAGGTACAACAAACCATCCCCTAGAATATATGTGCTAAATTCGATAGGGGAAAGTCCACCAGAGCCTAATGGTGAAGGAGTATCTCTAGGCCTAGTATACAAAGAAAAAACTATGCATC
Source organism: Picea glauca (assembly GCA_000966675.3). Lineage (NCBI taxonomy): Eukaryota > Viridiplantae > Streptophyta > Pinopsida > Pinales > Pinaceae > Picea > Picea glauca. Next base: position 1,315,551 of record JZKD02S1001157.1, read on the forward strand.
TATGAATATGGAAGTAGCTTCTTAAAATGAACACATGTGGGGGGATACCTATAGGGAAACCCCCTCCTAAGGTATGCTACATCTCACACTTGGTCAGGATAATGGCATCAAGAACCGAACTACTGAATTGTGAAGCATATGAGGTCTCAAATGTGTGAAAATATGCTGAAGTCAATCACATAAAAGACAGCCAAGGCACCAAGGATAAAAAATAATCCAAGGTAACAATACTCTAGAATACAAGTGTTGAATTCTATAGAGGGAATCATGCTAGAACCAAGGAGAAGGAAGTACCAAGGGACTAGCATGAGGTGACAAACATGATGTGACTAATGGGAACTGGCACCAGGGAATGGATGAAAGGAAAATAGAGGTGGGATCAAGGATTCCCATGTTCAAAGGATAAATGTAGGGCTAGTATGGCAACAAATGAAGACATCCATAAGGATGGTGGGTGACTGGGAATAATTTTGGTCAAATGTATCAGTGGGACAATTGAAAATGGATAACTGAGAAACATGAGATGTGTACAATTGATGAAAGGGTGACTCATTGAATATGTTCTAAAAAAGGGAAAGAAAGGGATTCTATGAGGGGTAAAATGAGTATGTGAGAAATACAAATTTACTCACAAATGTGTTTAAAAACATAGTGGCCAACATGGAATGGGTACAACTGATGAAAGGGTGACTCATCATAGATGCTCTGAACAAGGGAGCCATAAGGATGATTTCAAGGGGAAAAAGAGTGTGTGAACAATACAAAGTTATTCACAAATGTGTTTAAAAACATAGTGTCCAAGTGGGATCCTAGTGGAGGAAGTCACTCAATGAAGAGGAATTCTTCCTAGGAGAGGCTGGTGGGGCTGGCCAGGAAGGGGGATTATGAAAGGGGAAAAACCTCCTAGAAATGCCAATGGGGATGGATATAAGGAGTGCACCCAAGTGACAAGTCCTCCTAGCTATGCCATTGTTGGATAGTTAGGACACATAGCATGGGTACTGATGAAGGTTTGACTCGTCACAGATGCTCTAAACAAGGGAAACATAGGGATGTTTCTTGGGGGAAAATGATTTTGTGAGAAATACAAAGTTACTCACAAATGTGTTTAAAAACATAGTGGCCAAGTGGGATCCTAGTGAATGAAGCCACTAAATAGATAGGGATTATTCCTAGGAGAGGTTGATGGGGATGGCAAAAAAGGGGAACATGAAATGGGGAAAACCTCCTATAAATTCCAACAAGGATAGATAAGAGGAGTGAACCCAAGGTGTCAAGTTCTCCTAGCCATGCCAATAGGGATAAGTAGGAGGAAATAACACAAGGGGGGTATTATTCCTAGTAATTCCAATGGGCATGGATAGAAATAAATAACATGGGGAAAATACCTCTTAGCGACACCAATGGGGTAAGACAAGAAGAAATAAATGACACCAAGGACAACTTCCTAGTGATGCCAACGGGACTGGCTAGGAGGAGGACACTCAACTCAATCTAACAATTTCGGTGAGTCTGGTTAAACAAATAGGATGACAAGAAAATCCCAACAACTAATGAAACTGGGGTTGATTAGGAGGGGTAAGTCCAAAAACTAGTCCACACCTATAAATTCCAAATGGGATGGACAAGATTGGACTAAAGAAAATGTCTGAAGTATTTCTACGAGACTTATGCAGGGGATAACAATGTGTACTATTCCCCCTAATAATGTTGATGAAGTTGAACAGGGAGATGTCATCAATGACTATCATTCCTGAGAATGTTGGTGGGGTTGGCCAGGAATGGAACATAACCCAAAGGGATCCCTCTTAAGGATTATCGAGTGGGGAACCAAAGCAAGGGGTTCTCATGAGATAGACTATTAAATGGAACCTTCCCAAGAATTCCAATGCAGTTGGTCAGGAAAGAAATGAATAACTAAAACAAACATAACCCTCCAGTAAGAGTTCCAATGGGGATGGTTATTAGAGGGAATGCAATGAACACTCCTCCTCATAATTCCAATGGGGATGGTGAGAAGGTGACTGTGATGAAACCCTTACTAAGAATGAAAAATGGGTTGGTTAGGAGAGGATAAGGGAGGGATATTTCTAGATAATGCCAATGGGTATGGTCTATAAAGGATCTCTCGAAGACAACAAACCTACAAGTAATGCCATTGGAGTTGGCTAGGAAGGGAAGAATGATGCCTCTAGCTAAGAGATGCATGTAGAATGCACAATAATTTACCCAAGGGACATACAACTCTCCATGGGAGAAAATGGCTCCCAGATGAAGTGTGTAATTTAAAAAAAACAAAAAGTACCCATTTAAAGAGCATGATGAGATGATTCCAACAACACAAAAGGATTTTTAATCGAAGTCCCTATGAGACCGCGACAACAAAAAGAATATGATACTTTTCCATTAGATGAGTTTCCCTCCAATTTTGTGGTTCATTCTAAGTAGTTGTGGAGGATATAAGAACATAAACAAATTATATAGAATAATTTGGAATTCAACCATATACTAACCAAATATTCTTCATTTAACATAAGTGGAAAATAATCCCCTTAAATTAAGTCAATATCATTAAGTAATGTTGATATCTACATATTTTAAAAATATAATTAATTAATGATTCAATTCCACACGTATTCCCATGATTGACTAGAAACTAATAAAGTTAATAAGAATACATAATTGTATAGAATTATACCTCACCTTAGATGAAACTTATAGAATTATACCTCACCTCAGATGAAACTTACATGTCTCATGCAACTAAAATCAAGCATCCCAAAGTCTCATAATGTAACACAACAAATCCTCAAGCATAAACACTTGAAGGAAATTAATTTCCACCCATTACCATTAGGACCTAACCCTAGCTGTTGGTCCATGTGTGTAAAATTTTGAATCAAGGGTTTCCATGGGTTAAGTGTTTGAGAGATGAAATAATCTAATCAACAACCCATGGAGGTTTTCAAACCTCAATTGAAGGTTAACATAATCCTTGATAAATCCTCCATTGAAAATGTGATGAATCCATAACATACCCCTCAATGCAAGACTTAATTTATCCCTTAGTTGAGGTATTTGAACTTTATAAGGGTCTTTTCATATTGCATTCACCCTCCTCTCTTAAAAAAAAAACACAACACAACTTCAAAAATTCACCCTTTTCAAATAAACTAGATTATAATAAATTTTGTTATGCAAATTAAAATATCACATAAATTATGAATAATTACTATTTTCAAACTATTCAAAATTAAATTTGAACCCTACCTATACAAAGTAAATTATTCAAAACTAAATTTAAACTTTACTGAGTACAAAATATAACTCATATTTAATATCAAATTTGTTATAATTTTAATCGCAAATAATATGAGATTGACTAGTTTATATAAGAATAAAGTAAAATTTATTTTGGATCTGCTAATTAAAATTTTGGGAATTCATGGTACTTCTTCAAGGTGAAAACCATGAATCATTCATTTTACTCACAAATGAGTGGGTGAGAAATACAAAGTTACTCAAAAATGTGTTTAAAAACACAGTGACCAAGTGGGATCCTTGTGGAGGAAGCCACTCAATAGAGAGGGATTCTTCCTAGGAGAGGTCAATGGTGATGGATAGGAAGGGTGAATATGAATGGGGAAAAGCCTCCTAAAAATTCCAATGGGGATGACTATGAGGAGTGCACCAAAGTGGAAAGTCCTCACAACCATGACAATGGGGATAGCTAGGAGGAAATAACACAAGGGGATATTATCTCTAGTAATGCCAATGGGAATGGAAATGGGAATGGATAGGAAGAAATGACATGGGGAAAATTCCTCTGAGTGACACCAATCTGGAAAGCTAGGAAGGAATAAATAACATCAAGGAAAACCTCCTAGTGATGCAAATGGGAGTATCTAGGAGGGTGACACTCAACTCCATCTAACAATTCCAATGAGGCTAGTTAAAAACAAAGGATGATAAGACAATCCCATCAACTAATGCCAATGGGGCTGATTAGGAGTGGAAATTCCAAAAACTAGTCCACACCTATAAATTACAAAGGGGGTGGACAAGATTGGACCACAAAGACCTCTTTGAAGTATGTCTATGAGACTTATGTGGGGGATAACAACGAGTAATATTCCCCCTGAGAATATCGATAAGGATGAGTAGGGATATGTCATTAATGTCTATCATTCCTAAAGATGTTGGTGGGGTTGGTAAGGAATGGAACATAACCCAAAGGGATCACTCTTAAGGTTGGTAAATAGGGTAACAAAATAAAGGGGTTCTCATGATAATGTCAATGGGGTTGGTCAAGAGAAATCCCAATAAATGGAACCTTCCTGAGAATTCCAATGGGGTTGTTCAGGAAAGAAATGAATAAATAAAACAAACATAACCCTACACGAAGAATGACAATGGGACTAGTTAGTAGAGGGAATGAAATGGATACTTCTCCTTATAGTTCCAATGGGGCTGGTGAGAAGGTGCCTATGATACAACCCCTCCTAAGAATGCAAATGGGGCTGGTTAGGAGAGGCTAATGATGAGATATTTCAAGATAATGCCAATGGGGTTGGTCTAGAATGGATCTCTCGAAGACAACAAACCTGCTATTAATTCCAATGGGGATGGCTAGGAAGGGGATAATGATTCCCCAAACCAAGGGGTGGGGTGAGATTCATTTTACATGCACAACCATTTACCCAAGGGACATACAAATATCCATGGTAGAAAATGGATCCTAGATGAAGTGTGGAATTTCAAAAAACAATTACCCTTTTGAAGACCATGACAAGACAATTCCAACAACACAAACGATTTGTCAATTAGAGTTTATATGAGATCTCTACAACAAAATGAATAATGGACCTTTTCCATTAAATAAGTTTCCCTCCAATTTTATGGTTCATTTTCACTAGTGTTGGAAGATATAAGAACATAAACAATTTATATAGAAAAAAAATGGAATTCAACCATATACTAAACAAATCTTCTCCATTTGACATAAGTGGAAAACAATCCCCTTAAATGAAGTCAATATCATTAAATGAAGTCAATATCATTAAGTAATGTTGATATTTGCATATTATAAAAATATAATTAATTAACACATTGATTCTACATGTATTCCCATGATTGATTGACAACTAATAAAGTTAATATGAACACATTATTGTATATAATTATACCTCACCTTAGATGTGAATTTCATGTCTCATGCAACTAAAATCAAGCATCCCAAAGTCTCATAATGTACTACAACAAATACTCAAGAAAAAACACTTGAAGAACATTAATTTCCACCCATTACCATTAGGCCTTGACCCTAATGGTTGGTCCATGTGTGTAAAATTTTGAATCAAGATTTTTAGTGGATTAAGTGTTTGAGAGAAGAAATAATATAATAAACAACCCATGGAGGTTTTCAAACACTCAATTTAAAGTTAGCTTAATCCTTGATAAACCCTCAATTGATAAAACCATCAATTGAAAATGTGATGAATCCATAACATACCCCCTCAATGGAGGAATTACTTTAGCCCTTAGCTAAGGTATTGGAACTTTATTTGGGTCTTTTAATACTGCATTCAACCTCCTCTCTTAAAAAAACAAAAAAACTTCATAAATTCATCCCTTTAAAATAAATTATATTACAATAAATTATACTATGAAAAATAAAATATCACACAAATTATGAATAATTACTATTTTTAAAAATATTCAAAATTAAATCATAACACACAAGAATGTGCACGCATTCTTGTTAACACAAAATACCTCTCTCTCTCTCTCTCTCTCTCTCCAACTACTCACTCCCTCTCTCTCACTCACTGTATCCCCCTCTCTCACTTTCTCCTCCCTCTTTTTTCCACCTCTTTCCATCTCTCTCTCCCCCCATCATCTCCCCTACTCTCTCTTTCTACCCTACTCAGTCTCTTTGTCTTCTCTCCACTTTCCTCCCTCTCCCTCCCTTACTTCCTTGAACTTTAATCACTCTCCCACATTTTAAGATAAAATAGGGGAGAGTAGGGGAGAGTGGGAGGAGGAGATATCGAGTGAGTAAGAGGGAGAGAGAGAAAGGGGAGTCTTGAGAGAAAAAAAAAAAGAAATAAAGAGGGAGAGAGAGAACGTGTGAGAGAGGGATGTGGGGAAATATGTGAAGGATCATATCCTACCACTGAGAGGGGGGGGGG
>JZKD02S1001157.1:1321813-1347737 GCA_000966675.3 Picea glauca
ACTTTGACACTTCACGACTTTAGCCCTTTGGCCCTTTACAACTTTGGTCTTCGGAGGTTCAGGCTTGCGTCACTTCGGCTCTTTGGCACTTCGTGATTTCTAGCATGTCAAATCTCTGAAGCTGTCAATATACTGACGCATGTCCCTTTCACAATTTCAGCGTTCAGGACTTCGGGATATTAGAGTCTTTTCTTGCTATGTAAAACTCCCGAAGTAGAAACCCCCGACGTGATGTAAACCTACTAACGTCACATGATGACTTGGCATGTGCTGAATAGATGCCACATGTCACTCATATTCATGATCTACACATACCTAAAATGATGAGTCAACTTGAAAATTTTCATTGTCTGATTGTGCCACGTGTCCTTGCTGATGTAGTCTGATGATGTGGTATGCTGCATGTCCTTCTCGAATCAACGGTCCTCGTTCTCCCTTTGATCGATGGTTGTGATCAAATCGTGAGTTCATGTGTTGGGTGTTTGAATGTGATCCACCACTGACTCTTCCAACTCCTGATATCCGAAATAATCTATATCAACGTTCCAGAGTCCTTTTTAATCCAACGGTCTAAATCTCATCGGGACTTCCATTTCGCAAGTTCCTGCAACACTCACCTTTGACTTCTCTAGTTTGCAAGTCAACAAAATTCCAATCGCATGCCACATGTCCTCTGGCTCCAATGGCCAGGATCATTTCACGACCTCACATATCATGATTTCCCACAGCACTCACATTTGATTTTCCATTTCCCAAGTCAGCAAAATGCTGATCTCCCACCATGTGTCCTCTGGATCAGACGACCCAAATTTGATTTGGACAATCTGACGCTTGATATCTTCTTTGGATGATTTGATGACTGTGATTTACATCGTATGATCTAACGATTGAGATCTATTCTGTGATGCAACTCTTGTAACTTTATGTTGTCCTTCCATTTTAACATGATCTAACAGTTCAGATATTATCGTGATTTCGTGTATTGAGACTTTGTAACAAATTCCTCTTTTGAACTTCTAATTCCTGATTTCATAATCCACCAACGATATTGAAGCTCACGGTCACCCACATGACCATCATCTGTTATATGAGACAATCAACACTGTAAATTTCCTTGTTCGAATGGTTGTTGACACTTCTCACCTTTTCCTGTGTAATGGTTGACTTCTCAATATTTCCATAGATCCCAACTATACATTTGCAATGTGCTTCTTCATTCGCTAACTCTCCTAAGCTTTTATCATAGGAGCATTGTTGATCCTATCATGATCAACAATAATCTTATTATTTCTCCCGTACTTCATTTTCCCTTCTAAGATTACGTTATCGATCTCTTCACACTGTTTGACATCAATGACAATCTCATCTATGATAATTCATAATTAACAATAGATCATCACATCGACTGTTGACATTAATGACTATATCTCCAAAAATCTCCCCCTTTGTCATTAAGGGAAACACACTAACTTCATATACAAAAATCCCCCTATGATGCTTCTTTCTTTTTATGAAGTTTCTCTCCCCCTTTGACATCAATGGAAAAAGGTTTCTTCTTCTATGATCTATCTGTATAAGTACTTCTCTAACCACTGGTAACTCCTCCTGCAATCAACCTTTTTCTGTCATAACTAAATGACACCTTCTGTCGTTGTTTTCAATCTCCCCCTCAATAGGTGCCAATTGATGAATCATTTTCTTGAGAGATTTAGGTAGGAAAAAGTATTACTCCCAATTTTTGCCTGAGATATTCAAATACATCTTTGTTTAAAGGTTTTGTAAAAATATCTGCCACCTGTTCTTGTGTTGGAACATATTCCAATTTAATGTTCTTGTTTTCAGCTCAATCTCTTAGATAGTGGTACTTAATGGGAATGTGTTTTGATTTTGAGTGCTGGACTAGGTTCTTAGAGAGACTTGTCGCGCTTGTATTGCCACAGTGGATAATTGTGGGTTCTTCAAATACTATTTTGATGTCTTGTAGATTTTTTTTCATGCATTCCACTTGTGTGCAACATTCTGCTGCTGCAATATATTCAACTTCAGTGCTAGACAAAGAAATTGAGGATTGTTTCTTTCTTATCCAAGAAACCAGTGATTCTCCCAAAAATAATGCTCCTCCACTCGTACATTTTTTTTCATCTACACTTCTTGCCCAATTAACATCTGAATAGGATTTTATTGTGAATGAGTTCTTGCTAGGATACCACAAACCAAGATCTATGGTTCCTTTCAAATATCTAAAGATTATTTTTACAACTTAAACATGAATATCCTTTGGTTCTTCTTGTAATCTAGCAACCATCCCAACGGCTTGCTTGACATCAGGTCTAGAAACTATTACATAGAGAAAACTGCCAATCACTGATCTGTAGTGTTTTGGGTCTACAACTTTGGACTCATCATTCTTGCTAAGTTTTCATCCAACTGTCATAGGTGTACTAACAGGTTTGCAATCCTCTAACTGGAATCTCTTAAGTATATCCTTAACATATTTAGACTGATGGATAAAGAATCCCCTTTTGGACTGTATTATTTGTAATCCAAGGAAGAATTTTAGTTCGCCAAGCATAGACATTTCAAATTCTTTTTACATTATATTAGCAAAGTCCTTACTCATTTTAATATTATTACTACCAAATATGATATCATCAACATACACTTCCACAATGATCAAGTTATTACCACCAATTTTTCAATAAAGATTGTTGTCTGGTGATCCCCTTTTGAGGCATTGTTTTTGTAAATAAGAGTCTAGCCTTCCATAGCATGCTCAGGGTGCTTGTTTTAATCCATAGAGTGCATTATTTAATTTACAAAAATTGTCTCTTTTATTGTTTAGTTGGAACCCATCTGGTTTCTCAATATAGACTTCCTCTTCTAAATCTCCATTGAGAAATGTTGATTTGACATCCATTTGGTATAGTTTAAATTTTCTGTAGCTGGAGAAAGCTAAGAACATCCTAATTGCCTCTAATCTATCCACAGGTCCAAATGTTTCTTCATAGTCTACTCCTTCAACCTGAGCATAACCTTTTCATATTAATCTAGCTTTGTCCACGATTACTTGCCCATCTTCATTCATTTTATTTTTATATACCCATTTAGTTCCAATGACATTTTTATCGTTTGGTCTAGGAACTAGTTCCCAAGTTTGATTTCTTTCAATTTGATCCAATTATTCATTCATAGCTTTAAACCAGTTCTCATATTTACATGCCTCTTTGATTGAAATTGGCTCAATATGTGAAAACAATGCTAATTCTGTTTGATACAATAGTTTTCTTCTTGTTTGCACTCCATCATTCATATCTCCAATAATTAGTTCTTTGGGATGATTTTGTATAATTCTTGAGGGTGTCTTTGTATCTCTTCTTGGGAATTCTTCTCTTATCTCTCCATATTGACCATCTTCTTCACTTTCACTAGTATCCATATCATCTTCTTCCCTTTCTTTTTCATTTTGTTCTAGTTGTGTGTTGAATGTCTCATCATCATATTCATATTTATTTTTAGATATGGTCTCTTGATATTTGATCCTTATCATTTTTAGATCATCCACCTTGAAATATGCACTTTCAACAATCTTATGTGATCTAATATTGTATAATCTATATGCTTTCTTGTTTGAAGCATATCCAAGAAAAATACGTTCATCAGATTTAGCATCAAATTTTCCAAGACTCTCATCTAGTCTTTTGATGTAGCATTTACTTCCAAAGACTTTGAAGTATTTCACTGATGGAGCTCTTCCAACCCATAGTTCATAAGGATTTTTATCACCATTAACCCTGAACTGACCTCTATTCAATATGTATACAACTATGCTTACAACTTCCCTCCAATATCCATCTGACAATTTTGCTTCATTGAGCATAGTCCTTGTAGCCTCCTGAACTGTTTTGTTCTTTCTTTTAGCAATCTTGTTTTGCTGAGGTGTTCTGGAAGTAGAGAATTGTCTTTTTATTCCATGAGTTTCATAGAAGACATCAAAATCTTTTGAGGTGAATTCACCACCATTGTCTGATATAAGACATTTTATTTTTGTCTCCCTTTCATTTTCAACAAGGGTTTTAAAGGCTTTGAATTTGTTGAGTGCTTCTAATTTTTCTTTGAGAAAACATATCCAAATCATTCTAGTAAATTCATCACTGAACAACATAAAATAAGACTCTCCTTGTAAACTCTTGGTTCTCGTAGGTCCACATAGGTCAGTGTGAACAAGATCTAAAGGTTTAGAGGTTGTGTATTCTTTTGTTTTGAACCTTACCCTAGTTTGCTTCCCTAGTTGACAGTGTCTATGCATAACATTTGAGGGTTTTATGATTTTTGGCAAGTTTCTTACTGCACCAAGGTTTTTGACTTTCACAAGATTATCAAAGTTAATATGCCCCAACCTCCTATTCCATATCCAACGTTCATATACATAATTTATATGACACTCCTCATTCAATTTTGCATCTAACAGATATATATTTTCAAGAGTTCTAGGAGCAGTACCAACTAATTTTACTATATCGTCTCTCATAATATCACATTTCTGGGAATCAAATATGCATAAGTATCCCTGATCACAGGTTTGACTGACACTTAATAAACCAGGCTTCAATTTATCGACAAGTAGTACATTTCTAGCTTTGTCTTTTCCCAAGCTCACAGTGCCTTTCCCAAGTATGTTACTTGAAGCATTATCACCAAATGTAACTTTACCTTTTTGTTTCTTTAAGTCTAAAAATGTGTGCTTGTTACCTATCATATGTTTTGAGCATCCACTGTCAACATATAAGAGATCCTTTTTGTCTTGAGTTTTTAGGGAAATCCTTATTTTTTCACTCTCCAAAGTTTCTTTTTCGCTCTAATGAACTTGAGTTGTTCTAAGACTTCCATTAGTATGAAATTAATGGATTTATGTCCATGGTTATGACATCTGAAGCATTGTAAGTCTCCTTCTTGGAGAGGTACAAAGGAGTTATAGTTTCTGCTCTTAAATCGATTTTCTGCTTGTTTATCCTTATGGATATAGTTCTTAACCTTCAGATTTTTCTTTCTATATTCTCTACAATTTATAACTTTGTGTCCAAAATTAGAGCATGAAAAGATATAACCAGGAAAAATGCAAGGATAATTGTTTTGGTAAAACTTATTTGGTATTGTCTTGCCTTCTTTCCTGATGGGTGGAGGTAATCTTTTGGAGTTCTGATCATTACTTATCTTCTCTTCATTTTTCTTCTTGAATGTACTTCAAAGAGCATCTACATAATATTTTGATTTAACATGAATTTCCTTTTGAGAATAAGCTATTCCATTTTTATTTCCAGAATCCCTTTGCATTGTAATAATCTTATATAATATTTTAGAGCTATTTTCATATTTTGTTTGAATGATTTTGCATCCAGTTCCTTTTTCAGATGAACTATTTCTACCTCAATCCTTTCAACAATTATTTGTTTTTCTTCAAGAGAATTTTTGTAGATTTTCTTCGATCTTATTTGCTTCTAAGATTTGTTTTTTTAGATTGTTCATAAGTTTTTCCATCTTCTTTTCTTCTTGTTCATATTTTTCTTTCTGTTCAACTACAAAACTTTTCAACTATCTATATTTGGTTTTGTATTTTCTTAATTCATCTAAGGCACTGAGAATTTCTTCCTCCATATCAACTTACACTTCATCTTCTAACTCATGTTTAAGTTTTTCTATCTCATTAGATTTTTCAATACCTAAGAAAAAAACTTCATCGTCATTAGATTCATCATTGTCACTAGACTTTGACGAGATGTTGTCTTCTTTTCTTGAGTAGAAATTCTTCTTCCCTCTGTATAAATTTTTCTTGTAGTTGGGTTTCTCCTTCTTCTGGTATCGTTTGTTTTTGTTTTCTGTCTCTTCAGGGTCCTCCTTGAGACATGGACACTTGAATGCAAAATGACCAACTTTGCCACAATTAAAACATTTGAAAGGAAGCTTTCCTTTGTACTTCCCTGAGCATTTTTGAAGTTTTCTAATGAAGTTGGATTATTCCACATCATATTCTTCATGATGACATGATTGAGGTTTTTGATTCTCATTTATCTTTGTCTTGGATGCTTTGAAAGTTGTTTCATCTTTTGCTGATTTATTATTTCATGTTCTCATATCATATGCTGTAAAACTCCCATGGAGCTGGTCAACTTTGAGTGAGCTTAGATCGGGTCTATATTCAATTGAGGAAATATTTGCATCATATCTCATCGGTAATGACCTTAGTATTTTTTTCACAATGGGTTTATATGTAACTTCTTCTCCTACCTCTCTAATTGAATTGACCACTTCATCTACCCTATGAAACTACTCAACAATATTTTCTTCTTTCATTTTCAAGTTTTCAAATTCAGTCCTATAGGTCTGTAGTTTGGCTTCTTTGAATTTGTCCTCTCCTTCATATACAACCTCCAATTTTTCCTAGATTTCTTTGGCCGATTTGCAATGCATAACTTTCACACATATAGAGTTAGTCAACCCAACTAGAATTCCATTAACTGCTCTTGAGTTATCATTACAGATTTTCTTTCCTCCAGAGTCTTTGGGTGGAGAAGTTGGTGCAATGTAACTGTCTACAACATATTACCAGATATCAAAACCAAGCGCCAACAAGAATTTTTTCATTCTTGTTTTCCATAGAGCATAGCCTTCTCCATTGAACAATGGTGCTTTGTTGTTATAAATTCCTTCTTGTTGATCCATCTTAAAGATCTACCTTCAAGTTTGTTAGACTGATCTGAAGGAACCTCGCTCTGATACCAATTGAAGGATCAGATCCTGTCACTGAGAGGGGGGGGTGAATCAGTGACACAACAATTATATCAATTTTTCATTTGTTAATGCAAACATAATTTTAACATAGTATTTTATCATGGAACCCAAATGGGAAAACCACAAAATATTTTCTATTATCTGCAAATTTGTTTTTACATGTTAATGGAAGATGTACTTCCTCTTTGATCAACACCAACTGATCAGGATGCACCCACACCCTGGTTTACCAACACCAACTGGTATGAGGCTATGAACCCCTGTTTAGTCAGCTACAACTGACAAGGAAGCACCAACTCCATCTGCAGGCACCAACCTACCCTTGCACCACCCAACCACCCTCAATACATGTGAATTAGATTTTCTTCCTGGAATCTACTTCAGCTATTGATCTTCTGATTTGGACTGCAGAGACACTTTCTTCTAAACACTCTTCCATGTTTATATACTCTTGAACTGGTGTGAGTGTGACACAATTGTGTCCCTTCATTTCGAACATCGCGACTCTTCTATTAATTAGCGTTAAATACTGTTTATTTATTTTTACCGTGAAGTTAAATTGATCACAGTTATGGATGAATTTAATCCTTTAAATTCGATCCCGAATCTCTATTAATTTCACAGAGACCAAATTCTACGAAGGCGCTTCCTTCAAACCATCATATATGTTTGTGTGTTATAGAACCACAGTCTTACCAACTATAGAGAAATTTAATAAAACACTTATAACATATGACCATCAGGGGTGACCTCACGTTAGGCCAAACGATTGCTTGAGTGCTTTATATATTTCAATGGTTACTATTCGATCTTCTGATGGGATGAACAAATGACAAAATTTTGGCAATATGACCTTCGAGTCTTCGTGAATTCCAACATTTCAAAACTATCGATTACAATATCGCCGAAACAATCAGATGGTTCACGTTTATATTTGCGGAGACAAATCAACGATCAGCGTTAACCTTACACTCATCCTTTTATTGCTATATCTGATGGCTATGAATTAATCATGTGTTGAGATGGATGGCCACCATTTACTCTGGTTCTTTGGATTATTATGCTTACACTATCCTTCCATTTTATTTTGATCGATGGATGAGAATTCTACCAAAGTGATCTTTTAGATCAAACGTCTTATGTCCACTTCAGGACTTTGGCGTTTGCGAGTTCAAGACTCTGTCCTTCGTGACTATGGTCCTTCGGAACTTCGACACTTCGCGACTTCATCCCTTCGACCCTTTGCAAATTCATCCTTTATAGGTTTAGGCCTTTGTCACTTCATCTCTTCGGCACTTCGTGATTTCCAACATGTAAAATCTCCAAAGCTGTCAATATACTGATGCATGTCCCTTTCGCAATTTTGGCATTCGGGACTTCGAGATATTAGAGTGTTTTATTGCTATGTAAAACTCCCAAAGTAGAAACTCTTGACGTGACGTAAACCTGCTGACATCACATGATGACTTGGCATGTTCTGAATAGCTACCACATGTCACTCATATTCATGATCTATACATACCTAAAATGTTGAATCAACTTGACACTTGTCATTTTTTGATTGCACCATATGTCCTTGCTGACATAGTATGATGATGTGGTATGCTACATGTACTTCTTGAATCAATGGTCCTTGTTCTCCCTTGTGATCAAATCGCTAGTTCGCATGTCGGGTGTTTGAACGTGAGCCACCACTTACTCTTCCTAATCCTAATATCCTAAATACTCTATATCAATGGTACACATTCCTCTTTAATCCAATGGTCTAGATCTTATCGAGACTTCACGTTTCTCGAGTTCCTACAACACTCACCTTTGACTTCTCTAGTTTGTGAGTCAACAAAATTCCAATCGCACGCCACATGTCCTTTGGCTCCAATGGCCAGGATCATTTTGTGACCTCTCATATCGTGAGTTCCCACAACACTCACGTTTGAATTTTCCATTTCGTGAGTTAGCGAAATGTTGATCTCCTGCCATGTGTTCTCTGGATTAGATGGACCGGATTTGATTTGGACAATCTAACGGTCGAGATCTATTGTGTGATGTAGCTCTTGTAAATTTATCTTGTCCTTCCATTTTAATATGATCTAACGGTTTAGATCTTATCACGATTTTGTGTATCCAGACTTTGGAATAACTTCCTCTTTTGAACTTTCGATTATTGATTTCACGATCCACCAATGATCCTCAAGCTCACGGTCACCCATATGACCATTGTCTATTATATGAGACAATCAACACCATCAATTTCCTTGATTGGATGACTGCTAACACTTCTCACCTTTTCCTATGCAATGGTTGACTTCTCAATGTTTCCATAGATTCCAACTATACATTTGCAATGTGCTTCTGCATTCGCTAACTCTCCTGAGATTTGATCATAGGAACATTGTTGATCCTATCGTGATAAAAAATAATCATGTTATTGCTTCTGTATTGCATTTTCCCTTCTGAGCTTACGCTATCGATCTCTGCACACTATTTGACATCAATGACAATCTCATCTATGATAATTCATCATTAACAATAGATCATGACATCGACTGTTGACATCAATGACAATATCACCAACAAGATGGAGTTAGAGAGATATAGGGATAGAGAGGTAAAGAGAAATACAGGGGGGGAGAGAGGGGAAGGGTGAGATAAAGGGAAAGAGGGAAGGAAAAAGAAAGTAGGGGAGAGAGAGAGGGAAACAATGGGGGTGGGGAGAGAGAGAGAGAGAGAGAGAGTATTTTTTGTTAGTAGGAACACACAAATGTTCATGTTTCTAATAATTTCCACATGATTTAGGAAAAAACACATGCTTTAAGAATGCATGAACATTCTTAGGAGCCTGTGTGTGTTATTTCCATTCCAATTTTTTTGCGGGAAATGTTAAGGCTAAATTTGACACCCTAGGATTTTATGTCAATTGTAGGTTGAGGGAATCAAAATAGGATTAATTCAAGGGCGGATCCTAAGGTCACGAATGATAACACCCCTCTTGTTTTGGGATAGTGCATGCCAACCACGAGGAGGCTACCCTAGGGAATGCTGCTTGTTGGATGAAATATGACCTACAAAAACACAAATCAACAAGCACAAAATGGTTTTGGAATGAGGGTTAGATGACCTCACCCAAAATTTGCATAAAATTTGATTTAGATAAATTTTAGTGGAAAAACCTAAGCAGAGTGAACCAATAGAATGTAAAAAAACATAAATTAGTAAGAAAAGAACACTCTAATGGTGCCAAATCGACCCCTGGTGAAGGATGAGATTCAAGAAACCTGAATTTTGTTAGAAATCTAATTCAAAAACAAGAATCTATGCCAAAATCAACACATAAGATCCTTTATTTATGTCAAATTAGAGGAATGGCTCCATCACAGATAAAAACCATGAACTGTTACAATGATGTCCAAGAATCTGAGAATCTGAAGCTAGAATGAGAGATAGAATAGAATGAGAGAGTAGTAATGCTCATGCAATAGAGTGATCAAACTATAAACTGTGGAAGCATGTTGCATATATAACTATCTGCATGAAGAATTCACCTTGATGTTTCCAAAGTGGGCCAAAAGTTGTACAATATCCAACACCCATGTTTCAATATGTCTATTTTCCATGTGTCACTGCATGAAAACTTGCTAAAACTAGCTAAGCACACCTTTCCCAAGAAATCTGGCCAAATCTAGGGTTTATTTGGAGGAGAATGGAGGTCAAATGGGTCAAAATTAGTTAGGTATGGAGAATTTTTGGCCAAAAAGGTAAGAGGGGTGCACCTCATGGAGAGAAATAGGGCGCATGAGTGATATAATGGAAGAAGAAGGGAGAAAAGGAAAAAGTGGAAAGCTAAAGAAGGAAAAGTGAAAATCTAGGAAAGGAAACAGATAAAAGTTAAAGGCTAAAAGCTAAAGCAGAAATCTAAAGCTGAAATAGAAAGGAGACAACTCACCTAGTTTGAATTTTTGACATGCTTTAGAGTGCTTTATGACTTTGGGAAACTTCCTTATTTTATCCAGTTTTCATTTAGAAAGTGTTGGGCACCTTAGTGGGCCTAGTTTTAGAAGGAAAAAGGACCCATATTTAGGCATGTGCGACCCACATGGGTTTCCACCTCACCCTACCATGTCATCAAATATGCCACCTCATCATCCAAAAAACAGGTTGTCCAAATACCATCAAGTTTATACTCATTGGAAGCAGAATTGGATAGGGAGTAAGAATATGTTGTCAAATAATTGATGTGAGGGTTCAATAAGATCCTCATGGGAAATAAGTGTCCCATAATACTGCAAGTCTCTCATACTCAAACTTGGAACTGAAATATCATTCTATATTAACTCATAAATGACTGAAACAAGCTCTGAACTCAACACCCGTAAGAAACCATCCTCTAACTGACCAAAATAAGAATCATTATGACTGGAAGACCTCTGAATGATGGTCATGTGATATCAAGAAGAACCTATGGATGCTAGCTTGAAAGGAGAGACTATCCCTTATACCATCCAATTCTCAAAGGTGATATTTTGGGGTCAACAAATGGTGACTGACAAGGGTGGGACCCCCTACGGGTCTTGAGGACCTAGAGCTAACATCTACAACTAAAAAATCTAGTGCCCATGATGTTGAGAAACTGATGCCAAAGGAATCAAACTGATAATCATAAGACCTGTTAACTGATACCAATAATTGGTTTATTGGGCCATGGAGTCAAGCCCTACAAACCATGAAGCTCAAACCAAAATGCCTCTGAAAATCACATGAGATGAAAATCTGATCTGAAAATTTCTACACTTTGAAATTGTTTCCACTCGCCAACCAGTGCATTACTCTATGTGGTATATGCATTGATGTTGAAAAAAAGAGGCAACCACTTAGTTAGAGGCCAATAAGGTAAGCCCCTGCTAAGTGCGAATGTCACCCACCAATGATGACAATGGGATTTAAGGCACAAACACATTCTATCATGATGAAAAATGATTTGGAGTCGAATCATGACAAGAGTCACCTGATCAATGTCCAATGATACTCAACCATGTCAAGTGTGAAATGACTTTGAATGAGGCTTGCAACCATTAAGGTGTTTATCACTCCCGGGTTACCGGTAGATAAGGTGTCGATGTCGATACAAAGAAACCTATTGAAAAAGAAGAAATGATGACTCTCCTTCCCCAGTGCGAAGTGAACAAGGTGAATCAAAATGTGTGGTGGGTCAAACAAATCAAAATTAGAATATCACTACACTGGATGAGGGGAATCTGTAAATGGTAAAAATAAATGAAGCCATGATGAAAAGACATAAACAATATCCTATGTATTTCATCCTACCCCCCTAAACTCTATGCTCATGTGATGAAAAAAGATCCCTCATCTAGAATGGTAATATAGGCTGACACAACATCTAGCATGAGGCCACTGACAAGTAGGAAAGTCTTATGACAAGAACATCATCTTTGGAAAGAAAAAAGTCTTCCTAGTGTTATAACCCTATGTTTCATAGGATCAACCGATGACTTGAAAATTTTCCTCTAGTTATATTTTTGCTGTAAATAATATTTCATTCTACAAATGATTTACAAGAAAAAGAAAAAGAAAAGAAAGAAAAAGAGAAAGAAAAAGAATAAAAATATAAAAGAATAGAAGAGGGTATGAAAAGAAAAATGATAAAACCCCATGCAATAAAAATGGCTTGATTCATACTGTCTAACCATGGTCATGTCCTTTGAATTTATGTAGATAGGTTAGTGAATAAACTTGCCTAAACAGTCTAATATTAGCCAAGATAGATAGGTTAGTGAATAAAATTGGCTAAATAGCCTAATCTTAGCCAATATAGATAGGTTAGTGAATAAATTTGATCAAATAGTTTAAACTTGATCAAATGTCCTAGGTTAGAGTAATGCTTTAGCCCAATAGTTTAATCTGGGTTAATTTTGCTAGGTGATTAGAGTAGGATATAGGTTAGTAGGTTTTCATTTCAATAAAATTGATGAAAAGTTGGTTAAATTCTTTGATTTTAGCTAAAATGTTGTATTCTAACCCCTTGGTAACAAAATGATGGAAGGGGAGCAGCGAAAAAACCCATAAAAAAAGCTATATCCTAATTTTTGGGATAACATATTATGTTTGGTGCTTTGTGCTAAAGAGCGCACCAATATTAGTGGTCCATCAACATGCGCTCAGATCCACGGTTGACAGAAGATATCAGACCCCCCAACCATTCTACCTTTAACGGTGGGGTGGGGGGGTACAATTTGGTGGTATTTCATGAGAAGGCCCCTCATAACATGGCACAATCTTGTTAACTCCAACCCCCCTCAAATTTTACCATTTACCACCTATCCCCCCTTCGATTGAACTACCAAACCACCTGCTCATACCATCTCTGCACTGCGATGTCACACTCCACTATCTTCGTCCCTACGTCTTGCTCCACTACTCTGTCGACACATCATCCTCCATTCACCTGTCACCAGTCACATCCCATCCACCTGTTACCCACTCACTATCATCCACATCACCTCCATATAGTCGTTACTCACTCACTACCCTCCATGTCACCTCCATATACCCATTACCCACTCACTACCCTCCACGTCACCTCCATATACCTGTTACCCACTCATTACCTTCCACCTCACTCCTGACATGCCCGTTGGCCAATCAATGCAGCTGACCATGACCGTTTACCGGCTGAGTCATCATTCGCTCCCAAACGGACACTCATTCATCTAATTAATCCTATTTTTTCACCATTGTTGCACTGTTCATGATCCAGACATAGCCAAAGCCACATTTTCACTGTCCTCTTTGATCAATATTCACCATTAACGCCTAGTAAGCTCGGTCAATATCCTTTTTTTTAGATTTGCAGGTATCAGTCAAATCAATGGCGCCTAAACCCAAATCCTTAGAGATTGAAGAGAATCCATTCCTCCCATCTCCTGTTGACCTCGATTGAACACCTTTGGCTGATAAAGAATACCTAATTGCAGAGTTGAAGTGCGAATTCGATTTATTCGAATTGCACTTATGGCTTAGAGATACCTTCCTAGACCAGAGTGATGAGATTGGACTTTGGGAGTCCAATCTCCCATTGTACCTTTTCCCTCAAATATACCATTTCCCCAAGTTTGCTCTCAAATTCTAGGCACACTATCTCCCTATTCAAAGATCCATTGTTTCTTCATCTGGAGAGAACCTTTTAACCATTACCCTAGAAACAATAGACAAGATAATGCATATACCCAGAGCAGAATCCATTTCCCCTTTTTCCATTGAAATTCTAACCGAGATGTATGAGAAGTTGTCCTTCCCCTAGAGAATGCAAATCTTTGAGATTTTCCTCCCTGAAAGTGCCCAGTTATCCAAGAAGAATCCCCCCTACCATTCCTCCATTTTATTAGTGAAAGGTAACCAAGTTATTTATTCCACGTGTTGTCTACTAGGATACTATTCAAATGAGTGGGTAGATGAACCCATTCTGGGTTTTCTGTCCATATTATCAACCAAAGAAAAGTGATGACCTGTGTGCTTCGATCGAGTAGTGATGAAGTGTACATCCAATTCAAAATATGGAACAATCATAGTCAATCCAAAGATGAATCAGCAACCACTTCCTTAGAATCATCATCAAGGATTCGAGGATCATTTAGCATCCTTACTTTTTTGTAATATGTAATCTAGTCAGTTAGATTTTCTCTCTATCATATTCTGATAATTAATGGTAGGATCGGTTGTAAATTTTTCTATAAATACTTTAGACTTTGAAGTATAGAGGATTTATATTTACACCCAAGAATGTTGTATCTGTAATTTTTTTGAAGAGATCTACCCAGTGATAAAAAGGATGATTCACAATATTCTTGTGTGTTGATGTTGGTGATGTTCACTTTTGTTTGTTAAATGTTATCTTACTTCGTTATCATTATGTTTTCTGTCTCCAATCATTTAAAAGAATTTTAAGTGCAAAATTTATCTCGAATACTCTGTTTCTGGCTTTTAAAGATCTAAATGTTATTCTTGTGATATTAGAATAAATAAATTCTTAAATGATTCTTTATTGTGATTGACCTTCTCACCTTCTTTCTGTCTTTCCATCACTTTAATTCTAAAGGATTCAACATTTTCATTATCCTTCCCTGTGAAGAAACCTAATAAAATCTATATCTGATCTCGATCCTTAACACAGACCCCATAGCCCAGTGGAGGTGTAAACAATATTTCAAACATATTTATTAAAAAAAAACAACACACTCATACTATTTTAACTAGCATAATATCTAAAACACAAACATATCTAAATCATATAGAGAGATCCCTCTCTAAAACTAGTAGGGCTAGATCTCAGTTTCAAAGTGGTTGGATAATTTACATGTGTTAAATTTCATTTGCCCCTTGACAACCTCTGGGAATTTACAGAGTGTTAACATAGTGGTGATCATACTGGGGACTAAATAAACTTTCCATCCTACGATTTCTTTCCCCTAGATAAAGAAAACTTTATTTTTGAACAAATCATAAAATCTAACTTGCAAAGGGATAAATGTTCATAGGTTGTTAAAGTTTGTATATATTAGTCTAGATTTCTTAAAAAATTTCAAAACTCCGGCTCCTAAAAGAATCCACACTAGATTTCACCTTGATCCAGAACCTGCAACAACAGTAGATGATCCATAAAATTTACTCAAAAAAAGAAACATTGTAGAAGGTTCTGGTAGTCATAGTCCTTTTCATAGTTTCACTTCTCTCCCAGAGAAGCTTGTCACTATCTAGGATATTGAGTTTGACCTACCCTTTGAGAAAATCCTTTTCAGAATCAAATCTGACAGCTTTTTGAGTGAAACAGTCTTAGATAAAACCATCCTGCAACCTAGGACCACTGAAATACATTATCCCAGAGAATATCTTGATCAACAGTTTCTCCAAGAGTTTGAAAAATTAGAATATCTAGTAGCAAATCTTGATCAAGATTTGTACAAAGCCCACTTCTAACAGTCAGTTGAACTTTCTACCCTGACTATTGCCGCAACTTCTATCAAGCCTCAATTAGCTCACTCCATCCCTCCCATCCCTACATATTCTACATCTTCTATCACTTCTCCTCCAATCACACAAGTTCTTTTTCAACCTCCTCCACTAATCATGGCAGCAAGATATGCTCCCTTGTTGTTGGCTTCTCCCTTACATGGCATGCCCTAAGACTATTAAACTCTAATTCCTCAATTTGATGGTACTAAACCTCTTAATGCACAAAAACATGTTGATAAGAAGAATGATTACTTTTATTTTTAGGAAGTCGATGAGGCAGACGTCCAGATGAGACCTTTTGCACATATTTTGACCAGAGAGGTAAAAAAATGGTTCAAATCTTTACACGCTGCTAGCATTGTTGAAATTGCTTCCTTTCAACAAAGTTTTCTTGATAGATGGGAGGTAAAGAAAACCCTCTCCATATTTTATCATAATATGAGAATATCAAAAGGAATCATGGGGAAACAATACATGATTATTGCATTCGTTTCAACAATCTCTATAATGCAATTCCTGCCGATATCAAACCTCCTCAAGGTTTGGCCTTAATCAAGTTCCCTGATGGATTTGATGTTGATATGTCATACCAACTAAGGGAAAGGAATTATGTCACCTATGAAGACATGTAGAAAAGTGCAGTGAGTGTTGAAGAAAATCTATTAGCCAGAAGATCTAGGCAAGGAACATAAAGAAGGGTTACAATCAAAGAAAATCCTTCCACTTATTCTTCAAATGATAAACTATATTCCATAGTCAGAACCATGTAGAGAATGATTGAAAGGATAACCATCACTGACAGAAATCCACCCAGGGAAAATCCGCCTGCTCCCTAGGTTAGAAATCCAAATTTCAAAAAGAACCCTCCCTAGATCAAACAGAGAGAACCCAAAGACCTTTTCATGGGCATAAGTGACACACCATCAACTGGAAGATCAAATCCAGACCGGGGTTGTGTAAATAACCCAAGACATTTGGAATGAAATGACTCGATGATTTTAATGGCTCAGTTGGCCAACTAAAGTCCTAAAAATAGTAAAATAAATAAACTAATCTAACTCTATGATTCTAACAAATGATATATTACTTACTAATGTTTATAAAAAAGAAACGTGAATATACAAATGATTATAAACAATCTATATACAGTCTACAAGGTTTACTTGAAATCTTGCGAAAATGAATATTCATAATAATGTTTCAAAATAAGATAAAGTAAGAACATAAATCTTTTTGTTTTTTTTAATGTTTAAAGATTTTAATAAATACTAAGAAAGTACAATTGAAACAATGACATAGAAAAAATCAAATCTAATAAATGAAATCATCGTCTCATTCATATACAAACAAATATGAATAAAAGAAAGAAATGCACTTACTAACCTCTCACTGATCAGCAATACTAAGCTAAATTCATCTCTCTGGATTTGTATGAGCTCCTCTTAACCTGTGTGAAGTGTAAACCTATGAAAAAATCAAGCATAATACTTCCTAAAAAATTCAAGGAAGTGTTTCATATTATGGAGTGAGTTTATAACAACAAAAAGACAAATAATTATATATCTCGTGACCTTGAAATGTCCAATAACTGAAAATTAAAGAAATTCCAATTCTCAGAAATGGTGTTACCGGCTATCTAGAATTAGACGTAAACTCAAAATACTTGAATAGATGATCAGTCACAGATATAAATTAAACCAAAATATAATGAACAACATAAAGAAAAACATGATATAAAATATTATGTGCAGAAATGACTAAAGCTAATTCAACACATATAATATTTCACATCAAGAAATTACATGAGAACACAATGAAAAAACATTGCAAAGTCTACAAAGGATGAAATCCAAAGAGTAAACTTTTTTTTCATATAGTTTCAACAAAATATGTTCATCATATGGTCCAAGAAGAACTTTTGGGATAATAGACTCTTAAAAATTGAAAAAAATAATATATAAATGATAACAATTAACCATGTATTGATAAAACAAACTAAAGTTAATTTAAATCAATGCATAATCAATTATTCAAATCATATGAAGATATTATAATGAAAATAAAACAATTTTACTTACAGGACAAAACCATTAAGCAACTTGGAATTCCATATTCTTCTTTGAAAATACTTGTCCATTCTCCCAAAGATATCAACCATCCGTTACTCCATTTGAAAAGAAAAAAAAAATTACAAAATAAATAATAAACAAATAAGAAAGGATAAAAATCCTCCTCTCAATTTCTTCCCTCCCATGGCTCTGAAATTTCTCATATATTTATACAATGAATGAACAGTCTGAGCGTCACTAATAATTTCTACCACCTAAAATTTACCTTGTAAAGAGACACAAATATCTCTCAAATCATACATTTGTTTGGGAAAATTTCTATGAGAAAGCTAAATGGGTCCATTTGGGATATGGGTTTTCAACCGTTTCTTCAAATTCCTCACAGTTTGGTTGCAATCACTCTCGCAAAATTGTGTCTCTGTTCTTTACGCATTTCCAAATTTTATCTGTTGTTGCTCATAAATTTATTTGCAACAATCCAATATTATTTTTGGATCAATCATATTGAATGTATTTAGATAATAAAATCAATCCATGATCAGATCCGTACCAAATAACTGATAATAGAAACTTGTGAAACAAAAAAAAAACCTAAATTAATAACCTAAAATTTGTGAATAAAACGAAATCTAGAATAATAAAATAAAAAATGAATTTAAACTAGCTATAAGTTCTAAACAAACATTGTTTATAATTTCCTTTCAAATGTGATCTTAAAATTCTAGAAACTTCAAGTTAATGGAGAGGAGAAAAATATTAATTTTGGTTTTTCACAAAATCAAACAAATGATAGATAATTTTTATTTTTTTTTTAATTTTGAAATTAGATGCAAAATAAAAAAAGAATTTAATTAATTAATATCACCAAATGATTTTGTGAAAATGAGAAACCAACCAAGATATTATTTGATGAAGTATTGAACCCATTATTCAAAATAGTCAAACTTGCTAATGAGCAAAAGAATGAACACACAATCATAATTTAAATGAAAAGTAAACAATTGATAAAAATTAACGTTTTTGTTTAAATTGAGATTTCTATGCTCATTTCTAAATTTTGACATATACTCTTGTAATGAATGTCTCATAATATAGTGAATGTCTTAAGTTTTTGTCAAATCAAGTCAAGGTATGGAGCTATTTGAAAATGTTGATTCTGTAGCTCATTATAATTATCAAGATTCTAATGGGGCCCCTTTAAATTTTGTAAAACTTTAGGGGGAGTTGTTGGGGTCCAACAAATGGTGACTTATTGGGTGAAGCAGTTATCTTTGATGTGGTAAGATTTCATCTTAGGAAGAAAATAATAAGACTTGAAAAAAGAGTTAAGTTCCCTGAAATAAATTTATTCTGAGACCATATAGTATTAGGATAAGCTCAATGTTATAACCAGACAATATAATTTTCTTTGCAGAGGATTATAACCTGAAATAATGTCTTAATCAAAGAGTCACGATGTTTATAAAATAACTTCAATACCATTGAAAGAGCCACTACTTCCAACAGGAGTCCATAACCTCAACATGGATGTCATTTAACCCACTCAAGTACTTTAATCCCATCCAATAGTTGTATCCACATGATGTATACTTCCATAAAAGTTAATTTAAAAGCATATACCTGCTACCTCTCAACTAGACATTGCTTCATTGCCAGTAGGCCTATTCAGTACCCTGACAAAGTTGTCTTGGTATCATGTGTGCATTTATCCGCTGTCAGCAAGCCTGTTCAGTACCTCAACAGGTTTACACACACTTCCCACACTTAAGTTCTTCCAACCCTCTTATTCCACTTTTAAATAATAATACAATTATATATTTCTTGATGGAAAAGAGAGAGGGGTGATACTAGAGGTTAATTGCAATATAGGTGAATAGTTAATCATGTTATTTATTTTCTTTCAAAACTGGAAGTTTTATCATGGTTTAGAGATTTTAGATTTCCTTTAAGAAATCATCTAGAGAATGGGGAAGAACTTAAAAGTGATTCCTTAAGAATATGGACGGTGTAAAAAGTTTAAATATCATCATAATTCTCAAAGATTTAAACCATATCTTTGGTGTAATACTCTGGCAAAGATAATTTGACGACAAAATGAAAGTGAAAATTGACATAAAAATCAATTGTCTGAGTTATATCTTAATATCAGGACCTCTTTGAACTATTTCAATTTGCTTTAAAAACACAAGTCTTCAAATAAATTATTCCTTCGACAATAGCTCTTTGATAAAAAATATATTGATTCAAAAAGACAGATAAGAATAAAACTCATTCAAAGCAATCAAAGAAAACAAAAAACACACAACAAACCAAATCAAATTTTATTAATGGGATTCAAAATCAGAAGTACACAAAATCAAAACAACAAAAGAAAACTTTTCAGGAAACGATTTTGGCCAAATATAAACTTGAGATTTTGGATCCACTAGCATCTCACTATAAAATAAAGGAAGAACTAAATCATATAAAATATCATCTGCGAGCAAGTTCTTTTCTTAATATAATGATGCATGAGATGTTACTTTGACCAAGCATTATTATTAAAAATAAAAGAGGCTAAAAGAAAATAGAAAAATCCTTATTAAGTTGAGTGCATTCCTACTTGTGGCACCTTGGGTCAGGGTTGAATTGATAATTCAAATTTACTCATCTCTTTACTTTCCATTTAAATTTTTTCATGATGATACTACGTTTTTGAAAAGAAATATCCAATGAAAAGAAAAGAGAAAAATATTTAAAGTGGACTTCCCTGACAACATTCATATTATGGTTCTCTAGGTGTACCCACTTATGTTCATAACTGCATTATTACACAAAGAAATATTGAGAAAGAAAACTAAAGGAAACCTACTCCTAAACCTACTCTAAACTACTAAATAGACCAAAATGCTAAGTAAAATCGTATTTTCAGTGCAGCCACAAGAGCATCTTCAATCCTGCAAGGCATAGAAAGTCAAAAATCAGAATAAGCGAATGTAGTATTTGTAGATACAAAATAAATATGTCATGCTTACCTCCTATATATTCTTTTAAAAACAAAACAAGAACAACCTTACCATTCTTTTGAAACTTCTTGATGTATGAATACTCCAACCATTTTGCAATCTGGTTGTGATATGAGTCATAATGACATGTAAGAGTGTAATTTTTGAAAACTTGTCAATATTATGGGGACCTGACATAACCATTAGCCAAGGCCGAAATGCCCCATCCTCCTGATAGTTTTCCAAGTGTTCATCAATTTCTTCACATGGAGGATCTAAAAAAATCATGTAATGCTTACTTCGTAGATATTTAGGTAGAAACAAAGCAAGCACAACTTTATCTTTATTATGAAGATTTTTTAGATACGAATCTTCAAGCCATTCTAAGATCGTGTCATAAAAATTAGGATGCAAACTATGACTTTGGTGAAATGGATATATTAATGGGGAACACATAAGAGGATTCATGACATCAATTATATTATTGGTTTGAACGATTCCTTTGATTATATTGATCATTTCAAAATGTGAAGCATAAACATTAAAATTCGAACTAATCAAAGAACGAATATCCAATGTAGAATATTTGATTTCCATAAGAATAAGTGCATTTTATTTTTCAGCAATAAATCGTGTAAAATCATCTTGAAGCATGTCATTTTTATGTGTGAATGATGAAAGTGAAAGAGAATCAAATGCAACTTCATAAATGTTATGTTTGGAATGAATTTCACCAAATTTTGACATATCGAAAAGATTTGATTGTGATGGAAAAGAGTAAGATACTGTGGGTAAAGTATCAAGTCCACCGGAATCTAAGAAGAGATTGGGATATAAAGAGTAAAAGGGATCATAAATGAGCACATGAAAAGAATCTCTTGAGCTATGATATTTAACAATAATATTCTCAAGACATTCCTCTTTACTTAAAACTTTCACTCTGTTTTGGTGATAAATTATTCAACATAATATGATCATCTAAATCTATCTCTTGTATGATAGATAATTCAAAACTTTCATGAAAAACATCTGATCTTTCTTGTGGATAAGGTATGATTTGTAGATGAGGGTTTAAGGTTTCTTCTTCCAATTGCAGATCTACATCTCTAATTAGTTTCATTAGAATGTTAGAATGCTTAATATCATTTTCATCACCTAAGGGTTCTTCAATAACTGAATTTAAGTACTGATTAGAGCAAGGGTTAGAAGAATATGGACATTCATATTGACCCAAACTCAAATCTTCTTCCATGATGGTCGAGGAATGAGTATACAATGATTCAGAGGAAAAACCAATTTGATTGTCAGTAAGAACCTTTTCTACCTCCCTTACTTGTTCAAAATTTTCGGATGGATTCCTCTCATCTTGTGAACAAAATTCTTCTCTAAATTGAGTGATAGGATTTGCAACTGATTCATCATTTGTGATTTAATGTGACTGGATGAAAGGGATGGAAGCATCATAGAGGAGATTTAGTACAAATGACATGTCATGAAGATTAAATTTACAGAGAACATGAAGCATTCTTGTTGAAAATCCTTCTGGAGAACAATTGATTAGTAAAGTCTGAAATTCTTCACATAATTGATTGTAATTATCTTTTTCAAAAACATATAAAAATTCATCTACAAAGTGAAACCAATCAATAATGTGATATGTTGGAAAAGACTCAAACCAATGTTTAATCCGACCCATGAAAGTAAAAACAAACAATTTGCATAAAATATTTAAATCATAAATATCATGATTGATGCATTTACACCAAAACTTGTTAATATGGTCTTTTGCAGATACATCCCCCCCACCATCGAATGTGAGTTTGGACAAGTGAGAGACTGTCTCGTTGTGAATATCAGGTAATGAGAAGTGGAAAGCATGTTCCAACACAATGATTTGGGGAGCCATGGGGAATTAAATACATTCAAAACAAAGACTCCTGGAAGGCCAACTTGTCAGTCTGGCCTTCCTTCTAGTGCATTTCAAGATGACACAAAAGAAAAGCTTATAAATATGGAATTATTACAGGTTGAGGGGTCAAACATTTAATCATTAAATTTACCTCGACCCTCCTTCTAGTGCCATTTTTTGACGGGCGTAAGTGACACCGTCAACTATAAGGTCAAATCCGGACCTGGGTTGTCTAAATAACCCAAGTCGTTTGGAATGAAATGACCCGACGAGTTTAATGGCTTCGTTGGCCAACTAAAGTCCTAAAAATAGTAAAATAAACAAACTAATATAAAGTTATGATTCTAAAAATGATATATTACTTACTAATGTTTATAAAAAAGAAACGTGAATATACAAATTATTATAAACAATCTATATACAGTTTACAAGGTTTCCTTGAAATCTTGCAAAAATGAATATTCATAATAATGTTTCAAAATAAGATAAAGTAAGAACATAAATTTTTTTTTTTTTTTAATGTTTACATATTTTAATAAATACTAAGCATATACAATTGAAACAATGACACAGAAACAATCAAAGATAATTAATGCAATCATCATCTCATTCATATACAAACAAATATGCATAAAAGAAAGAAATGCACCTACTAACCTCTCACTGATCAACAATACTAAGCTAAATTCATCTCTCTGGATTTGTATGATCTCCTCTTAACTTGTGTCAAGTGTAAACCTATGACAAAAGAATGCATAATACTTCTTGAAGAAATTCAAGGAAGTGTTTCATATACCAGAGTGAGTTTATAACAACAGAAAGACAAATAATTATATATCTTGTGACCTTGAAATGTTCAATAACTGAAAATGAAAGAAATTTGAATTCTCGGAAATGGTGTTACCAACTATCTAGCATCAGATGTAAACTCAAAATACTTTAATAGATGATAAGTCACATATATAAACTAAACCAAAATATAATGAACAACATAAATAAAAACATGATATAAAATATTATGTTCAGAAATGACTAAAGCTAATTCGAGACATATAATATTTCACATCAAGAAATTACATGAGAAGACAATGAAAAAACACTGCAAAGTCTACACAAGACAAAATCCAAAGAGTAAACTTCTTTCTCATATAGTTTCAATAAAATATGTTCATCATATGGCCTAGGAAGAACTTTTGGGATAATAGACTCTTAAAGATTGAAAAAATTAATATATAAATGATAGCAATTAACCATGTATTGATAAAACAGACTAAAGCTAATTTAAATGAATGCATAATCAATTATTAAAATAATATGAAGATATTATAATGAAAATAAAACCATTTTATTCATAGGACAAATGCCATTAAGCAACCTGGAATTCCATATTCTTCTTTGAAAATACTTGTCCATTCTCCCAAATATTCCAACCATCCGTTACTCCATTTGAAAAGATTTTTTTTTCACAAAAGAAATAATATACAAAAGAGAAATGATAAAAATCCTCCTCTCAATTTCTTCCCTCCCATGGCTCTAAACTTTCTCATATATTTATACAATAAATGAATAGTTTGGACGTCACTAATAATTTCCGCCACCTGAAATTTACCTCGTAAAGAGACACAAATATCTCTCAAATTGTGCATTTGTTTGGGAAATGTTTTATGCGAAAGCTAAATGGGTCCATTTGGGAGATGGGTTTTCAATTGTGTCTTCGAATTCCTCATGGTTTGGCCGCAATTAGTCCTGCAAAATCGTGTCTCTGTTCTTGACGCATTTCCAAATTTTATTTGTTGTTGCTCATAAATTTATTTGCAGCAATCCAATATTATTTTTGGATCAATCATCTTGAGCATATTTAGATAATAAAATCAATCCATGGTCAATCCATACCAAATAATTGATAATAGAAACCTGTGAAACAAAAAGAAACCTAAAAATTGTGAATAAAACAAAATCTAAAATAATAAAATAAAAAATGAATTTAAACTAGCTATAAGTTCTAAAGAAACATTGTTTATAATTTCCTTTCAAATGTAATCTTAAAATTATATAAGATTCAAGTTAATGGAGAGGAGAAAAATATTAATTTTGTTTTATCACAAAATCAAACAAATGATATATATATATATATAATTTTGAAATGAGATGCAAAATGAAAAAATAATTTTATTAATTAATATCACCAAATGATTTTGTGAAAAAGAGAAACCAGCCAAGATATTATTTGATGAAGTATTGAACCCATTATTCAAAATAGTCAAACTTGCTAATGAGCAAAAGAATGAACACATAATCATAATTTAAACGAAAAGTAAACAGTTGATAAAAATTAACATTTTTATTTAAATTGAGATTTCTATGCTTATTTCTAAATTTTGACATATACTCTTGTAATGAATGTCTCATACTATAGTGAATGTACTATTTTTTTGTCAAATCAATTCAAGGTATGGAACTATTTGAAAAGGTTGATTATTTAGCTCATTATAATTATCAAGATTCTAATGGGGGCCCCTTAAATTTTGTAAAAAATTAGGGGGAGTTGTTGGGGTCCAACAAGACCAAAGGGAACAAAGAGGTCCTGATCAACATATTATACCACCTCTTCAAGAAAATTACGCTGATGATGGAGAAGAGGTAATTGAGGAGTTGGATGATATTCACATAAACCTCATGGGTATAAATGACAATGAGTCCATTTTCCTTACTCAGGAAGAACAAGATATTTTTCTCCTCTCACAAACACAGGTGAATGAGGAAGAGGAAGAATCAAAACAACATGCCTTTGAAAATGCTATTATGGAGGTCCACAGACAATATAACTTGAGAATAAAAAAGGCTAATGACAATCCTACAAAGAAGGATGTTGAAACAAAGAAAGAAACAGAGGCCAAGAAAACCTCAGATGCTTCTCCTAAGAAATTCCCTCAGAACAATAATTTCGAAACTTATGCAAAAAGAAATCTTGAAACTTCACAAAGAATAGCTCAAACCGAGGTTGCATCAACAAGTCAGCCAAGTACTTCTTGTTTCAGGATAAATTCGTGAGTGTGGACACAGACCAATCTCCCTAGATCCACCTAGATCTAGAACAAAACAAGACAGAATACTACTCTTTCCCTAGATCTAGACTATTGAATGAACTAAGA
>JZKD02S1001157.1:1356024-1389851 GCA_000966675.3 Picea glauca
ATGGTTGCATCTCTGATACATTTCTGTTATATTATTGAATATCTGCAATATCTCTGTGCATTTCTTTATTATATCTCCGCTCTCATTTCGTGCCGAAAATAATCCGGATCACCAGCTGTAGGGTCGATCTTCACACCCAGATAGAGATATTACAATCCAAGACACAATCACACACAAAAAACACTCGCTCTCTTCACCCACAATGACCAACTAATGACAATAAATGAGGAACCCCTCTTCTCTCATCTAGGTCTTTATTTATACATTAAAATTACTCTAGGACAACCTTAGACTGAAGTCTAAGTGTCAAAACCCTAAATGATAAAATCCTAGATGTCTAAAACGCTAGGTCCACTTGACCTGCGTTTTCAGGGCTTCGCTAGCTTCTCTTTCCTTCTTTCCCATGAAGTGCTCCAAAGCATCCGTTGGTGGATTTTTTTGCTCGTTGAGTTTTCCACGATCCATATTCCTTCCTGATCTGTCTTCCTCAATCTTCTCGTTCAACAAATTTCTTTCCCTTACTTCGCTCCTTCTTTTCCTCTTCTTTGAACACTTCGACCCAATCTCAGAAAATGTGCCTTCTACGCAGTTCATACTTCACCTTTTTTCCTTGACCTTCAATTTCTTCCATAACCAAGGGCCAATAGGCCCCCAACACTCACCCATGACTCCTCCTAGGGCATTGCAAGACTGAACCTTCTGTTTCACTTCAAATTCAGTCTGCGCGGAGCAGCCTATGATTTCTACTCTATCTTCCCTTCCTTGTGCAGACTGTATCTTCTGTGTCTGGTACCCAATTTCAACTACACCTGGTACCTAGATCCTTCTTCTTATGCTTTTACTAAGAGATATGATGCAGTTGGTTGTCATAATACAATTTCAACCAACTCCCATTTACCAAACCTTCCTTCCATTCTCCATTCAGGGTCTTCAACTGCGCAACTCCTCCTTCTGTAACATAGGTGACCTCAAATGGTCCTATCCAATGTGTCCTGAACTTCCCTGGGTGTTTCATAAACTTACTGTCATATACTAATACCAAATCTTCTTTCTTGAATGATTTTCCCCTAATGTGTCTGTCATGGTAAATATTTTCTCTTTCTTTCTACATCTACTGATGGAATCCTGCAATAAACCTATCTTCCTCTAGTTCTACCAACTGTGAAAGTCTTTCTTTTACAACACCTCTATCATCCATACCTGTAAATGCTACAATTCTCAAACTAGGAACCAGATATTCCATAGGTACTACTGCCTCTAGACCATAAACCAACTTAAAGGGAGTCTACATTGTCAGCTTCTTGCAAGTGGTTCTATAAGCCCATAACACTGTTGGTACTCTCAAATCCCAATCATCCCTGTTTACACTACAAATCTTGGTCAAAGATGTCTCCAAGATATTATCAAAAGCTTCAACTGTACCATTCGCTTGTGGGTGGCAAGGTGTGCTCTTCTGATGATGAACCTCAAATTCCTGAGTTAAGGCTTCAATAGTTTTATTAATAAAATGAGTACCTTGATTGCTCATAAGGATCTTTGAGAATCCAAACCTTGTTATTATGTCCTCAAATATGAACTATGTAGTTGTAGCTACATTATAGTTCTTAACTTCTCTTACTTCTTCCCATCTGGTCAAATACTCTACGTAGTGATAATGTATCTCTCTCTTGTGTGATTTCCTGATGGGCTGATAGGTCCCAAAAAATTAATTTCCCATTTCTCAAATGTTTGTAAAGTCATATGAGGTGCTAAAGGCATCTCATCTGTTCTCGACAATTTCCCAAATCTTTGGAATACATCATGGGATTTGTAGTATTATTTAGAATCTCTGTGTAGAGTGGGCCACCAGAGGCCATCTCTAAGAACCTTCTACATTGTTTCTTTTCCTGCATAGTGTCCTTCTGCGATGCCTTCATGTGCTTCCACCAGAATCAGTGGTATTTATACCTCCATAACACATCTTCTCAAGATCTCATCAGGTACCATCTTATATAGTTGTCCAACTATAAGTGAAAAGTTTGCAGCACGAACTACCAATTGTTTTTTTTGAATGACTATATATTCGCGAGGTGCCATACCTGTTGATAGGAACTGGACTATCTCGGCGAATTGATCATCAAAATTTCTAATGGCCAAAAAATGTGCATCTGGTAGTGTATCCTCTAGACTGGTAGGTTCCTCTCCATGTTCTAACCTAGACAAGTGGTCAGGTCCCTTTTTCATTCTTCTTGGCTTGACCACAATCTCCAAATCATACTCCCGGGATAACAATATCCATATGCATATTCTTCCCCCCAACAATAGCTTGTTGACTAGGCATTTCAACGCAGAGTGATCAGTAAACATATTAAAGTGCCCTCCCAAAAAGTAGCATCGAAACTTTTGTAGCGCGTATACCGTAGCTAAACCTTCTCTTTCAGTGGTAGTTTAATTTATATCAACTGTAGAAAGATTCTTACTATCAAAGGCTAATGGGTGGTCAATATATCCTACTCTTGGTTGTGATAACACTACTCCTATTGCAGTAGATGAAGCATCGACATGCACATGGAATTCCTTACACCAATCTGGGAAAACTAGAATAGGCGCAGTGACCATTTTCTATTTCAGTGTGTCGAAGCTCTACTGACATTCCCCTGACCATTAGAACTATAAATCTTTCTTTAATAGATTTTCCATTAGTGTTGTTATCTGTTAAAACAATCCAATCATCAAAATATGCTTCCAAATATTTATGTAAAAAATCGAATTCTTCGACCATCACCCTGGAAAAGATGGTTGGTGCATTCTTCAATCCAAAAGGCATCACTATGTAGTAGAAATAACCCCATTCGGTTGCAAATGTAGTCTTATGGCGATCTTCCTTAGCAATCCTAATCTCGTGATAACCTGAAATCCATCTGTGAAGGAGTAAACTTCTTGTCCTCCTATGTTATCTAACACTTCGTCGGTAAACGATGTAGGGAATGGATCATGTAAGCAGCATCAATCAACTTTCTTAGGTATACACAAATTCGTATTTCTCCTGTCTTCTTATCTTGGACCACCATAGGGCTAATCCACTCTTACTCTTCAACAGGTTCTATGATTCTTGCTTCCAACATTCTGTCTAACTCAATCTTGACTTTCTTATTATATTTTGGATTCATTCTATAGGGTCTTTGTTTGACTAGCCTTGCATTTGGTTTCAAGGGAATTTTCATTTCTCCCATGGGCCCTTTAATGCCCTTCATGTTTGTGAACTTGGTTGGAAACAAGTCTTGATATTCATGCAGTAATTCTGTGATCTTATCAATGGTGGCATCATCCTAATAATCTCCAATGTTTGTCAGCTTAGGTGCTTGCACTATTCCCATGTTAACTTTCTTGATTTTGATTGGATGTCCAATGAAAGGTAGTTCGACTCCTGGTCCTTCTATGTCTCTTTGACCTTCAATTTTTGATATGTTCACCTTCCTAGGATCCTCGTCCTCATCAACATTGAAATTGTAACAACCTTGCAGTTTTTGAAGAGGTGTAGTCCATTAATCCTCTTCTTGCTCCAAAGGGAGGTTAGGTGCCTCCTTAAATACTCTATGTTATACAACTTGTAAGGCCTGATCTACCGTTGGGTGTTGACTTTTAAATAAAAATTTAGCTACAAAATTCTGAGTCATACCATGCCAATCTGCAATGGTGTGACACAGTTCTGCTTGAAGGTACCAATTGATAGGGGTTGTTTCCAAAGTGTTAATGAATTTATGCACCCACTATTCCTGAGAAATGCTGCTCTAGGCCTCCTCACAACTTCACACATGGTCCTGCGGACAACGTTGACCTGTGTATCAAACTTCACACCCTTCGATTTGGCCTGAAAAACACAATGTCATCAAAGTGCAACATTACACCCACTCCGCGATGTTATTTTTGTGTGTCCCCCACCATCTTGTTGGAGTTTCTTTCACCACTTCATCTAGTGCCAACAACCTATGTTGTACTGGTACAATTTCTTCAAATTCCAATAGGAAAGTTTCTAAATGATTTAAAGCATCAAATGTGGGCAGATTACTTACTTCTGTGCCAATCCAACGAACTTCCCTAGTCAATCTAGCACACCTCCATGCAAAAAATTCATACATCTTGTTCTCCCATTTCTCTAGTTCTTCTTCTGAGTCTAATGAGCATGTGTTGTCACTTTTCCATATGAAATTCCCATCTATTGTAGGATTAATGCAATCCTGTTGTCTTGCTGTCAATTTATATATATTCTCTAGTTTGTATGCGCGATCTTCTTCTCTGATGGGTTGTGTGTATCTGTGACATTCGTCAGGATCCAAAGGTGAAATGAACCTAAGGCCATCACCTTCAAACATCATTCTTCTTTTCATTAAGTCAACAATAATAGAATTGTTGAAAGCCCAATGAATTCCTAACAACACATGATAAGGACAACTATCATCAACTATCTCAATTACTTCAAAGTATACAAACGTTCTTACCCCATGGATGTCCACAGGGACATGCTATAGCCTTCCAAAGGGGATTACTACCTGTTGATTATCCATCCTGAGTCTGATAGGGGAGTAAATCATCTTAGGTTTTCCCATCAGTGCCTAGGTCTACTTCACCAAATCATTGACTTCTGACCCTAAGTCAAGGACCACATAATCTATGTCATAGTCTCTGATCTGAGCATTCAAGTGTAGTTCCTTGTTTTTTCTTCTCTTCCTAGATATTTGGTGTACTTTATCCTTATGGATATTTATGGCCACCCAAATTTTCCAACTAGCTCAAAATAGTTTTCTGACAATTTTGGCAATTTACTATTTTTAGCAGTTTTAACTTCCAGGGCCATTTTGAGGGCCTAAATGAAGGTTTTTCAATATCGATCTCCTAAATGATATCTGAAGGAATGATTGAGCCTCCAAAATGAATCTCCTGAATGATACCTTTCCAACGGGCTATCACACGCCTAAAAT
Organism: Picea glauca; assembly: GCA_000966675.3. Classification (NCBI taxonomy): domain Eukaryota; kingdom Viridiplantae; phylum Streptophyta; class Pinopsida; order Pinales; family Pinaceae; genus Picea; species Picea glauca. Next base: position 1,360,983 of record JZKD02S1001157.1, read on the forward strand.
GGAGATCGTATGAAAAAGTTATGACCCCGGGAAGTTGATGTACTAACTTACCCAAAGGGGGTCCACATGACTTTTGGTGCTTCATATCCTAGGGTTAGGTTTTTGGATGTCTATGGTTTTTGGCATTCTTTCTTATTGTAAAAAGGCCTTCAGAGCTTCACTGTAACCCTCTTCTAGTGAATGCGCACTGCCATCACATCTCTTCTCAAAGATAAGCCACCACCATTCCAGCAAGCTTGTTTCCACTGCATTTTACAGCTTTAGCTTATTTCGTTATTGAATAGAAAACCAGTTTTACTATATCTCTGTTATTTTGTGTTCAGAACATGTTAATAATATGTATTCATTTCAGTCTTCTCATAAAATCCAGATCAGTGGTATCAGAGCAGTCTGCTCCTTGTTGTCTTAATGCATGTCCCCAACGAGGTCGGAGTACAAAGAGTTGGGTCTCGAGCTTGTTTCTGTTGAGGAAAGAAGCTCTCGCATGCCCAAGAAACCTCCCATGGAAGCAGAAAATAAATATGACAGGACAAAAGATCCTTTCAAACTGTTGATTGAGGAAGCCTTCATGCAACAGAGGAACGAGATGATGGATAGTTTCACGCAAATCCTTTGGCGACTACCAATAGACGACGCATCTTCTTCGAACTGAGGCACCACCCTCTTCAAGGTACAAATAAACTTTGATATTCCTATATTTGAATGTCAGATAGACACAGATGCTATAGACAAGTGGTTGAATCTACTAGAAGGGTATTTTTCTGTCCATAACTTTTCGAATAAAGAAAAAATTACTTTTACGCTCCTCAAAGCTGTTCCCCATGTCAAATATTGGTGGGAAAATTTCTGTGAGCAAAAGGAAATAGAGGAAACCTCATTATTTTCAGTCACAACCACCCAGAAATCCTTCAGGGATTCTATTAAAGAACAATACTACCCTGCCGAAAGTTATGATGAGCTCTATACCAAATGGACCACACTGCGGCAAGAAAGAGACCAAGCAGTGCCATATTTCAAAAATATCTTCCATACCTTGCGCACCAAGTTGGGTATATGCATAGATACATCCAGAATGAAATGGAATTTCTGGACATCTCATCCTTGGGCACAGCCTACCGATATTCCTTCAAAATCGAGAAGAAGCTCAAACAAAAGACGCGGCAATTTGGGCCTGGGAACCCCTCATAACAAAAGCCAGGAGAGGGTGGCCCCAAACTACCAAACAAAGGGCAGAGAAAAGATGGATACTATCAGGACAACCATTCCAATATGCAAGAAAAAAAGGACACTGGAAAGACAAAGAAAGATACCTGGAAGTGGTGTGACTTCCATAAGATCCCTTGGCATAACACTACTCACTGTCGCTCAAAGCAGTAGCTAGTGGCCGAAGTGAAAGCCTCTGAATCAGATGCATATTATGACTCTGAGCCAGAACTAGAAAGGGGAAGATGAATCATTGACATAGAACCTAGTGCCACCGTTGCTACCACCAAGCTCTAGCCTAGTGAACTAGATGAACCAGAAGAAGGAGAGTGCCTCTTCCATTCATAGATGTGGGTAAAAGGCACCCACTACACTTTATCATTGATAGCAGTATCCAAAAGAACCTCATCTCATCATATGTCATCACGCAACTATCCCTACCAACAATGCCACACCCATAACCATACACCATTGGATGGCTCCACCAAGGAAGTCATCTTCACGTCAACCAACAGTGTCGACTGTCGTACGACATCAAGACCTTCAAAGATGAGGTATTGTGTGATGTTTCTCCTCTCAAAGTTTGTGATGTTCTTTTGGGCCAACCTTATTTATGGAAATGTCATGCTATATATGAGTCTAGGCCTCGTAGTGTTATTATTACTTTGAACATGAAATTGTACAGGATACCCGAGGCAGTCCCACCTAGTGCTATTTCCTTGATCTCTGCTAAGCAATGTAGGAAGGTCATCTCTCAGACTGAGAAGTTTTTCTTCTTTGTGATTCGCTCTCAGAATAAGAAAAATATCACAACCACATCCAGGTTCTCTACGGATGACCTCTCCACACATCAAAGGCAAGTAGATAAGGTCGTGGAAGAATACTTGGATATATTCTCCTCACCTACAGGGGTACCTCTGCACTGCCAGGTCAAGCACCCCATCGATCTGACCCTAGGCGCACCATTACCCAATGGGCCAGTCTATCATTGCTCTTTGTTAGAGAATGAGGAGATCAAAAAATAGATCCAAGAATTGCTCCATAAGGGGCATATCTTCCCCAGCTCATCACCTTGCAGGAGCCCAATCGTGCTGGTACAAAAGAAATATGGAACATGACGAGTCTGTCTTGATTATCGGGCTCTGAATAAAATCACAGTCAGAAACCGGTACCCAATTCCCCAAATCGATGACCTCCTTGATCAAATCATGGGGGAAAAATACTTCAGTAAGATTGATTTGAAGTCTGGCTACCACCAGGTCCCGATAGAACAGACAGATGTATGGAAGACCGCCTTCAAGTCAAAGGAAGGACTTTTTGAATGGTTGTTCATTCTCTTTGGTTTGACAAATTCTCCATCCACTTTCATGAGGATGATGGATGATATCCTGCATCCATTCACCAATACTTTTGTAGTAGTGTATCTGGATGACATTCTAATTTACAACAAGACTTGGAACGAACACTTATAGAATATTCAACAAGTTCTGCACACCATGTGGTAGCACAAGCTATACACCAACTTGGAAAAATTCTCCTTCGGCATGGACAGGGTCCATTACCTAGGCTACATCATTGATCAACATGGCTTACATGTGGATCCAGCCAATATCCAAGTCATCCATGACTGGCCAGCCCCAACAACACTCACTGAGCTTCGGAGCTTCTTGGGCCTTGCCAATTTCTACTGCAGGTTCATGTTGGGTTTCTCCCATATTGCATGGGCCCTCAGCCAAATAAACAGGGGTGGTGGTAAGGATAAATTTGAGTAGGGTCGGTCCTAACAACAAGTGTTTGATGATTTGAAGCAACACTTGTGCTCAGCCCCAACACTTTCACTACCAGACCTACAACATCCTTTTTAGATCGAGACATATGCTTCAAACTATGTTGTGTGCATTGTTCTCACTCAGCATGGCCACCCTGTGGCCTATCATAGTGAGACACTGTCAGATACTGTCCGTAAGTACCCTACTTATGACAAATAAATGTACTCCATTGTGCAAGCATTCTGCCAGTGGAGACATTACATTCTTGGGAAGGAGACAATCATCTAGACTGATCATAAGTCACTGTAGTTCATGCAGACAAAGAGAAAATTGCATAATGACCTCCATCAAAAGTGGTCCATATACTTGCAGCAATTCCACCTCAACATCAAGTATAAAACAGGAAGCACCAATTGCATCACTGATTGCCTCAATAGACCACCAGTTACGGCACTCACCACGGTGCTAGACTCTTGCGGACATGAGACATCTGGATGGCGCTAACTCTATGATACAGACCCTGACTTCGCCACCACCTACCAAATGTTGGGTGCAAATGAAATTGTCAATATTTTCCATCTTCAAGATGGGTTGTTGTGTCGTCTGGGCCATATCTGTGTTCCATCAAGTGAGCGAGCGAAGATGATCTGGGAATCCCACTATAGTCGGGTGGTAGGACACTTTGACATTGAAAAGATAGTGGCGATGCTATAGAAACATTTCTATTGGTTGAAACATCGACAGGAGGTCAACAAGTATATTAGGTCCTGCACTGCCTGTGCTATTGCCAAACTGACCACTAAGAAATAGGTCCTGTACACCCCTCTTCCTACTTCTTATAGGCCATGGGAATCCATCTCAATGGACTACATGTCAGGCCTCCTGTCCACCAAGTAGGGAAATGACTATGTTTTTGTGGTTGTTGATCGCTTTTCTAAGATGGAGATTCTGGTTTCATGCAAGAAGAGCATCACAGTAGAGGCCACTGCCAAGATCTTCTTTGAACTAGTCTGGGTACATTTTGGAATCCCACAAACCATTGTCTCAGATCAGGATAGTCAATTTCTCAGCACATTTTGGTTGAGCCTCTAGTCACTTCTAGACACCAAGCTCACCAAATCCATGGCCTTCCACCCCTAGACAAATGGCCAAACCAAGGTTGTAAATCGAATGATTGTGCATATCCTTCACCTGTATAATTCAAATCACCCTCAAACATGGGATGAGAGCCTTCCTTATGTCCAACATAGCTACAACTGAGCCCTGCATAGCTCAACCGGCCACAACCCCTTTCAAGTGGGGTTGGGATTCCAACCATTGGGACCCATAGATGTTGCACTTCCCCTTCCAGTCACCTCGATCGACTCATCTCCTACTCTAACTGAAGCTAAAAAATCCACTTGGTTCATTGTGTGGATCCAACACATCTGCCAAGAGGTTCAAGATATCCTACATAAGTCCAATTACAAGTACAAACAACACCATGATCAACATCGGGGGCCGCATAAGTTTCAGGTGGGCGAGAAAGTTTGGTTTCACTTGCAGAAAGAACGCCTTACAGGACCCCATCAGAAGATTTTCCCACTTCATTATGGGTTGTACACTATCACCAAGGCCATGGGGGATAATGCTTTTGAGCTCAACATTCCTCCTTTTCTTGGTCTGCACCCAGTGTTCAACGTGGATCTCCTTTGCCCTTATTTCCCACCATTATTGGACACCTCAGAAGTAGCAAAACAACTGACACCAATAGAGCTCAACCCTGACTACATAAAACCATCATCCAATGATTATACTATGGATATATAGATCAAGGGAACTTGACAACAAAAGATCCAGCTTTATCGAGTCGTCAAAGCAGGGTAGCTCCTACACCAAGGCAAGTGTCTCACACGGGGCCAAATTCAGCAGAAATTTTATCATCTGATGGGGGGAATCAATGCAATGGATACCATTTATTCCCAAGGATGGAGGATTGATCCATATGGATATCTGTGGCCACCCACCTTTTCCAACTGGCTCAAAACAGTTTTTTGACAATTTTGGCAATTTACTATTTTTAGCAGTTTTAACTTCCCAGTCCATTTTGAGGGCCTAAATGAAGTTTTTTTTTGGGATATATCTCCTCAATGATATCCAAAGGAATTATTGAGCCCCCAAAATGAATCTCCTTGATTATACCTTTCCAACGGGCTATCACACGCCTAAAACAGAGATCGTATGCAAAAGTTACGACCCTAGGAAGTTGATGTACTAACTTACCCAAACGGGGCCCACATGACTTTTGGCGCTTCATCTCCTAGGGTTAGGTTTTTTGATGTCTAGGAGTTTTGGCATTCTTTCTTATTGTAAAAATGCCTTTAGAGCCTCATTGTAACCTTTTTCTGGAAAATGTGCACTGCAGTCACATCTCTTCTCAGAGATAAGCCGCCACCATTCCAACAAGCTTGTTTCCGCTGCATTTTATAGTTTCATATTATTTTGTTATTGAATAGAAAACCAATTTTAATGTATCTCTGTTTCTCTGTTATTTCATGTCAAGCACCTATTAATAATCTGTATTCATTTCATTCTAATCATAAAATCCGGATCAATACTGATCTATTCAGTAGAGGATCTACCTTCCCTAGCTCATACTGTTTGATCAGGTGTTGTAGTTCTTGTATGGATCTTTCATCCTTAATCAAATCGATAAATGTATACCTCTTTTCCATTTGCAGGTGCGATTGAATGATCAAATTCCAGAGGCATTCCACATTCTCTTACTTCTGGTTGTGTCTTTGATGAAGAATCCTGATCTCTTCTGAATTATTTTCTTCCCTCTTCAAACGTCTGATTTTTTTTCCTTGGATCAAAGTCTTGTGTCTTATTTGTGGCTCTCCTGACCCTTGATCCTCTGCAGTGTTTTTTTGACTCTCTCTATATTCTCCTGTAACAATTCCACCTCTAGTGATAACAACGAATCTAGGATCATCTTGGTGAGGTTCTACTAATATTAGTTGTACTTGCTATTTTCCTCCCCGTATCTCCTGAAGTTTGGCTAACATCACATGACAATATTCAATAACATGTTCAAATGAGTTGCAGTAGCTGGAAGTGGTATAAGGCTTCCAACAATCCCTTTCCAAGTGACCTGGCTATGCTCAGTTATGAAAAATGATCTGACCTCGACCTCGACCCATGCCTCCTCCTCAAGGATGATTTTAGGAGCTAAATTTCGCTCATGGGCTAATTTTCCATGGTTTTTTCAAAAACAAGATTTTCTATTTTAAAAATCATTCACCCAAATTCTATAGGATAATATTATTTTACCTTAAAAATCGCCAAAGTTTTATAAAAACTATATAAAATCCTTATAAGTTTGAATATTTTTACAAAAATATCGCCAAACATTTATAGTTGACATATGAAGGATTAGTAAGATTAGCCAAGGTTTCTACATTTTAAAACCAATTTCCATCCTTAAAATCATCCCTACTCCTCTTCATCCTATTCCTATGAATCCACCGCGAGGGTTAAATTTTCCTCTTCCTGGGGAGTTAAAATGAATAGCACTTCCCTCTTGTTGTATCTCTCCTTGAATTATATATGTCTCTCTTGACCTTTCATGCAAAATATCATAATCCCTACAATCCTTCTCATCATGTCCCACATATTTACAGAATGTGCAGTAACAATTGGTAGGTGTCTGGACATATTTTTGCATGTAATAGCATTCACCAAGGAGATGTCTATTTCTACATACCTTGCACCAGGGTAGAGTAACCTGCTTTAAAAGGATCAGATCTCTAGAGGCCAAGTATTCATTAAATAGGGGACAATGTTCCTTGTCATAGCCTTCTGATTTGCATCTGATACACCATATGTCTTCTCTTTTATCTTTTTCCTTATCATTCTTCATATCTTCGACTTGTAGAGATAAGCTAGTTAACTGAATCAAAATTTGACTCATACTTGAGATGGATTCTCCCATAGGGGCTGATTCTAGTTTCATGGTGATCTCCAATGCCTCAGCCTACGAAGCAACCTTCAGTTGTATTAGAGGAAATTTGATGTGTGGTAAGAGGGTAGGAATGAGCCATTCCTTGTTTTACTCGTTTGGAATCTGAAAACTCAAACAACCTGTCAAGGTCTTAAACCTTTGATCAAACTCCCAAATAGGTTCATCTACTCTCTTCTTAATTTATTTCAGTTCTGTAATGCACTGTGACTCTGACTTGGGTTTCTTGAATTCTGCACTCAACGCGGTCTTGATGTCATTTAGTGGTTTAGGTTGTGCAACTCCTTTTACAAACTTCATGTACCATCTCAGTGTGTGGTCTCTCAAGGTAGTACTAAAATGAGCTCTCTTAATAGATTCATCATTGACTTTCTTAATACTCCATATCGCTTCACATAGAAACCAGTGCTGATCATGATCTTTAGATCTGTCTCCCGTAAAGATGGGTAACCTCATTTCATTTTCCATAGATCTTCCTAATCTTTTTGACTGATTATGCATTGTACTGCTGGTAATAGTTCTCTGAGTGCTTTGATTGCTCTGACTACTCTAGTTACTTTGGCTACTTAACACTGCTAAAACAACAGTAGTAGTAGTAGTACTTACTTCGACAGTTGGCACAGTTCCTGAAGTTTCTGGTTCTTCTCGGCAAGGTTCTTCAGTCTTCCCTTTCTCTGCCGTAGTGGACTCTGAGTGTTACTCGTTCAATAAATCTTCTTCTTCTCCACTACAGAACTCTTCGTCTTGTAGTATTGGTTTGTGAGTCTACTCAAATAGGTTCATCAGAGGAACCTCTTTGAAGGTTCTCCCACGACGTGTATGTCCAACCTCTGTGTCGCTGTTGATGTCTAAATTTTTGAACATCAACTTTTTGATATAATGAACTACTATATCTTCAATATGTTCATCTCATGCAATATCATCTTGATATTCAACTTCAAAAAGTGTAAAATATTTCCTCTAGGCCCCTTAAAGAAATATCTCTCTGCTTGGCTATATGGCTCTACTTTGTGAATAGAAAACTCAGTGATGTACCCTCCAATGGTGCTATCAAACCAATGATCTACCGCTCTTACTATGGTGTTCTCAACTCTCTTGACCTTATTGATCAACGCCATCATCCAAACCACATGCGATCTAGATATGACATCAAACTGGGTATCTGCTAGTCTAACTAACCACTTGTATAACTCTTTATGGATTCCTCCAAAGAAAATCTCGTGTATATAAGTAAAAATATACCTTCCCAACCAGTCGTCTATACTAAGATTAGGGTTCTTGTTCTGGACTTCAGCAAAGTCCTTTTCTTGTTCTTATATCCACTTCTAAATATTTGTCTTTGATGGAAACCACCTTGACATTCCCTCAAGAAGATCCTGGTCCCGAAAATGGAACCATATGTTGGCACACAGGGGCAGATGAAGGTTTCAAATCTAACAATGCACTAACAAGACCTAACTACTAGCCCTTTTGGAAACACTTGCGGATCAGATGCAGTCTCACCCGAAGTAGCAATAGGGGGTTGCAGGACACATGTGTATTGTTGTTTACTCTCTTCCCTTATCAGGTTATCTGATTTATTGACTCAGGGTTCATATCATTCAGGGTTCCAACAAAGCCTCTGAAAATATCGGCCCTCCTGGTAAACCAGAAGGCAACACAGTACCTAGAAAGTGTTGTGCAGTCTCACCCAAGATAGCTTTAAATGGGTGGCTGTAAGACTTAGGTGTTTATAGCCTAGGAAAGAGTAGGGGATAGAGGTTTCTTGATTAAGTTCAAATACCGTGAGCTGTAAGGGGGAGTACTTATTCCTTGGATTCACATATGAATATCCCACAATTTGATTAACGTTAAGTATAAGCATATGCCTAACAATGTATTAACTCATTCATCTGTTTAACCATCAATTGTTGAACTAAAGAAGAAACATGCATACATTTAACACTTTACATGAGAATTACCATGGTTCACCCCTTCCTGGGCTACGTCCACAAAGATTTTCCTCTTGGCTCTTGTATTATGATAGTTCTACATTTTCGGCACCTTGCGCTTACAATTCTCCACAAAATTGGGTAGTATCTATGTGCGGTGAAATGGATCACACTAGGCTCCATGACTTGTGGTCTAATCCTCAAATCTACCTTTCCTTGGGTCTCCTTTGCTCAACATCTTACAAAATCGGTTCATACTTCTCAAAACATTATATAGAATCACTAACAACTACTAACGAACAACCCTATATGATACTTTCATATCTATATTTATACATTTAAGGATCTTCATCCTATTACAGAATATTACCAAAAACCTAACCCTTCCTACGTTAGGTATTTCTCCCATATGCGTCCTTCTCCTCGTCCAGTTGTCCCTTTCCTTTGTGCACTCTTTCTTGCATGCATAGGTGTTGCTCTTCTACCAGTTGTTACTTTAGTTTTCTGCATTCTTTCTTTCCCATGATCGTTCTTCTTTCCTCTTCGTCCTGGTGCCAACAAGCCCCCAACACTGACATGTGACTCGTCTCGATTCACCTAGTTTCTTTGTACTTCCTCGATCTCCTTGGTGATCATTGTTGTAGGAAAATCTCCCTGCGGACAGGTAGATCACCTCTAAGGCTTGAACTTAACCCTAGATAGAAAAATGCTTAACGTGGACACTGACTTCCTTTCAAATCCATCTAAACTAATGCATGATAAGAGAGGATAAAAGAAGTACCTTTTAATCGACGTTTGTCCCTGCACACTTTGAGTTGTGCTCCAATCCTTTTGCTCCTCGCTGAGGTTTGTGGACAAAACAAGATACGACCACTTCCTACTCTATTGACATTAACTTGAAAACAGATCTATCAATAGATGATAAGCTCATGTGATATCAGACACAAACTAGAAAGAAACAGGCCAAGCATATCATATTATTGAGAATAATGACAGCAGTACTTACAATCGTAGATGCGAATGCGACAACTTCGTCAAGTCCTCTTCGTCTAACCCTTGCCTGAAAGATCCACAACCTGGATAACATCAGCTTCACTGATTGATCTCCTTTGGCTGACTGTCAGTTTCCTCCAAGATCATAAGTTTCATATATTCAGTTCTTCCCCCTTCTCACCATCATAGAGCCTGTTTATATAGGTTGGGAGGGGTCTAACCTCTTGAATTATGTTTATAACCAGTTAGGAACCTTCTCCTTGGATCAGGGATATTTTGATGAAACCAAGAATTCGAGCATAACTACCTCCTAATCTCGAATGATCCTACCCTTATTCTCCTCAACGGGCTAACAATTGACCCAGAATAGGGAGCGCTCCCTCAGAAAGGGTATCAGAGCGTTGTAGCACTCCTGATGAGCCTTGGGAAAACACCAGCGCTCTTAAGATGAGGAGCGCTCCTCCAGAAGGGCTTAAGGGGTGTTATAATGCTCCTTGAATCATGGTAGAGAAGCACTAGTGCTTCTGTAGCTATAGTAGGGGAGCGTTCCCCCTCCAAACCAGTGTTTCAAGGTTTATTTTAGGTGTCAAGAGCTATTTGATTCCAGTAAACCAGTTCTCCTCTTCCAAATTAGTCATATGAGGTGTCATAAGTGCCTCCTTAGTGTCGTTATCATGGCATCATGTCTTAACATTGTTTGCGACACTAGTGATCAACTTGCAACACTTGCAAAAGTTGTAGGGAAGATGCGACACTTATGACGATTGACAGGGACAATGCGACACTTAGCAATTTTGATGTGTAACAATCATCTGTAACTATTCTTGCAACTTTGTTGATTTTGTCAGTGCCTGCGCAGTTTTCTCCTTGATGGTGTCAACTATCTGAGCTGCCCCTTCCTCACTCATCAATCCTGTGCATTCTAGCTAAGTTCGTGATGTTTGGTTTCTGACTTCTTCTACCTGCGCAAGTACTTCTACTACCCATTCCTGCAACGGTTCTATTTGAGCCAAACTCTCTTGCTTCTATGTTTGCATAGTGATAAGTTCTTCCTGTATCTTCTTCAGCTCTTGTGTTCCCTTGACTCGTTCTAAAATTGGTATGGTCTTTTGTTGATACTTGAGCTCTTGGATCGTTGCATTGATCCTCTCCTCCTCCTTATCCCAGTGTTGAAATTGTGGATCCTCTTCCAGCCTTGTCCAAAGTTGCACTACTTTATCTAGCAAGTTCGCTGCCATGCTGACCTATTTTTCTATCTCCTGTAGCTACATTTATGCTTCCTGCTTCCTTTTCTCCTTCACTTTTGGTGGAGTTGTCAGTCTAATCTATCCATGGAGAGTATTTATCTCCTTTTGATACTGATCAATTGCCTATGCAATTTGGTCAATCTTCTCTATGGCTGGGATTTCATTTACTTGCACAGTTGTTGGAAGTTTCCCAAAAACTTCTTCTACTCTGCATTCCATCTCATTTCTGCGTTCCTTCTCCTCCTTAGTTTCCAATTGGGCTTGTGCGCAAACTGTTTCCAGCACTTCCCACTTCTTTGTTTCTTGTTGTAGCTCGACTAAGTTTTTATGTGCTCGAGCCTGCATCTCGTGGTCGACGCTAACCTGTAGTTTGTGTAATGATTTTGATGGAATCTATGTCAAGACCAATTGGATATGATCCAAATCCTTCAGTGGTGTCCTTCCCACAATTTCATCCATTCACAACATGCTAGTCTTTATGTAGAATGTGGAATGTGCATGTGGTATCGGAAGAATTGGGTCACGTTCTTATACCTCCACCATTTTTTTGGTTTGTGTGGTCAATGGCTCTATGCCTCTACTGCTACTCATGATCTGTGCTTCCATGAATTTCTTAAGGAGTTTCCCCATTTCTATCAGTTCATTCTGTAGTTTGTCCCTATGGTGCATGGTGTGATCAAAATATTCTGCAAGGAAATCTTGGACCATATTTGCAATCATCTCTCCATAATCATCCATGATTGTGTAGTCCGGTTGTGGTCATTGTGCCTTCATCTTCTTGCGTGCAATTGTGTCCTATACCACTGGTCTCTTAGCCCCCCTGGTTCTTGTGTGATGGGGTTCGGTGCGGTTTTCTGTTCTCCCTCAGTAGGTTTTCTCTGTCCATTGGTCGGTTGGGTGGTTTCTTTCCTCCCCTTCTGGGTCCCTAAATGCTTTGAGCCATCGTCTGCCTAAGTTGACTTGGGTTGTCCCATTCTTTGTCTCTTGGGTACTGGGATTTGTGGAGGCTGTGTCTCTACCTATGCAACCCCTCCTTCTTCTATCTGTCCCAATACTCCTCTAGGTATAGTTGGAATCATCCATTCATCAGGCCATTCATTGATGATCATGTCGATATCACCCTTTTTGATGCAGTAGTGCATCTGTAACCACTGTTTATTTGGGTCCTACCTTAATTGTATCCACATGGCTTGTCACCTAGCCCAAAAATTAGCGATGTCCATGTATCATACAACAACCTCTAGTGTTATTCTCCATGGTCGGCTGATGGATTCCTGTATCTCCTGTAGGTATGCTTTGAATACAATTTTTTTCTCCTTCTTATGATTGACTAGTGTCCCAACTCTCAGGACATGATATCCTTCTCCCCCTGGCTATGGTGTGGTAGAAAAGACGACATATTCTAGTTCTCGCCATCCCATGAAATCTATGAGAGTGATCTACCATGAGTAATGAAATTCTATACTTGTGTCTTACGTGTATTTGTAGTATATTTGGAACAATTTTGATAGGTATGGAACCCAACTCAAGAAGGTGCCTTCTGCGCACCGAGCTACAACAACAATGACTCCTGCTGGTACTTCGTTTTTGCATCATTTTCTTAGCACTTTGCAGACTAAGATTTTTGTGCCCAATTGTGTCACAACATCGTTGATCCATTTAATTATAATGCTTCTTGTTCCCCTATCAGTACCATATTTCTTATTCATCTCTTCTGCCAATGATTTTTCCTTGGACTTATCATCCAGAATCAGTGTGAGATCCATACCCCTAGTGTGTTGGCATGCTATCTATGTGATAAGTTAGACCATTATGTGGACGGGTTTGTCTAGCCATATGTCCCCACCATGTGTAACTGCTAACAATTGTTTTATGCATGTCGTCGCATATTGGCCTCTGTGAAAGTGTGGTATATTCAACAACCCTAGGATTTATGTTCTGTCCAGTCCAGTGGTCCACTAGTGTGGCTGAGTGATGGTTTCTCCGAGTTGGTTCATGAATATTTTTTGCAAAAAGACTTGTAGTGCAAGATCTAGATATTTGGTGTCATCTGCTATGCCATGCTCATAATACTTGAGCTTCCTGACATGACCTAATAGTTTTGTGTCCACTTGTACTCCCTCCAGTATGCGAGATAGCACAATCTCTGTAGCCGGTTTCTTTCGAGGTGAGATTGGTATCTAAATTCAGTCCTCCTACTGCAATGGTTGGCTCAAGGTTCTGGTAGCTTACGGTTGCTCCTTCTCCATCCATTCTGCCCAAGCCATGGCCATTTCCCTTGTTGGCTCGACCAAAAAAGAATCTGGGATGGGTCTTTTTGGGATGTCTAGTTGCACTGCTGCATTCGGGTTCTGTGCATTTATACTAGCTTCTATGGTTGCTTTGACGTTTTCTGGTGGTATTTCCTAGTGGGTTTATTCTTCTTTGTTTTGGGGCTCATGCATTGTTGCTGGTGTATCTTGTTCCATGGCATTTGTTTTTGGTTTCGGGGCCTCCTCAAGTATGGGTGTGGACTCGACTGGAATTTCCTCTAGTGACAGGATTTCATCAATATCGATGATTTGTGGCGGCTGTTGTTCACTTTCTTCCAGTGGTCCTTGTGACCTTGTCTGAGTCCTAATTGATCTGTCTATATGGCATGGTTCTATGAGCTTTCCTGGATTTTTCCAAATAGTGTCGGACAGTCCTGCGTATCGTGGTCCGATGCATGACAATACATACAAAATTCACTGGTGGTAGTGGACACTCCCATGCATAATGTCCTAGGTGCTAGAAATTGTGACATGTGACGGGTCCTCTGCCCCATCCGAAACCTCCTCTAGCTCATCCTACTCCTCTATAAGCTATGCGGTCACCTCACGGTGGGTTGTACTGTGGTCCCTAGTTATACTATGTGGTATTGTACTAGGGCTATGCTGGGTTGTACTGCGGTTGCGCATTATTGTAAGGTTGTGGCACAATATTATACTGTTGTTGTGTAGTGTTGTATGGTGCTGGGGCTTGGTTGAACTGTGGTGCTTCCTGCCTAGTCATAATTTATGCCTGTACCCTGTATGTGTCAGATGTTATTTCCCACATCAACTCCATAGTTCTGCAATATTTGTCGTCATGGCTAACTGACTTGCAAAAAGTGCAATATGAGTTCTTGGGGACTATTTGGTATTTCTGCATCATTGTGTAGTGGTAAGGGTCGTGACCTGGTTTCTTGCATATTTCGCACCATAATCCTCCCTATGATAGTGGGTTTTGCATCCCTGTCACCATATACTATGAAAATGTTGGGCATTCATTCTTATGATGTCCTTCCATCCTGCAAGAGTGCACCAAACTGCTTCTTGTTTTTCCTTGTTCTTATTCTAGTTCGACTGAAATGTTAATTTCTTTAGATCCTCCTTCAGTTATTCGATAGATGGGTCAATCTACTGGTACTGATTCTCTTCCAATTGAAAGGATGCCTACAGAGCCTTTGCCTGCGTCTAAAAATTCTGTTGTCGTAATGGATATTTTAAGTGTGGGAGTAGTGAGTTGACAAACAGGTGCTGATGCTGCATATTGATCATAAGGTATTTTAACTTTCCTTTTAATCGCTTGAATCTTTGATCAATCTCCCATGCCGATTCTCCTGGTTTTTGTCTTATTTCAATCATCTCATTCATGTATTTATCCTCTGAGCTCAGCTTCTAGAACTCATTGATCAATAGTTTCTTAATGTCGTCCAGTGTCCTTGTCATTCTGGGAGCACTATTCATGTTTAGACTCATGTACTAGTCTAGCGCGTAGTCCCTTAGTGTGATTGCTAGCTGTGCGAGTTTGGTGTCTTCATGAGTGATCTTCTTATCTTCCCAGATCTTTGTGCAAAGGAACAGATGATTCTCAGGGTCTTCTGCTACTTCTCCTCGAAACTATGGTAATATGATATTAGGATTGTGTCATGCCATTCTAAATATTGAGCTACTCCCTCCTCCACACAGTGTAGATACTTGACTAAGGTTTCCTGAATTGGATCCTCTAGTTGTTTCCCTTTGTGTTGATGTACTTCCCGCTGTTGTACTTCCTCTGAACTTTGGTTTTCTAAATGGTGGTGTTCTTTTTGGTGTATTGGTTGCACATGGGTTTATGGGTTCCACATTGACATTAATATTGAAGGGATGAATGTATTCTCCTCTTGCTCTTGGGCCTCTTGTTTTCCTTTCATATGCAGCGTATAGGATTTCCTCAATATGCTCCAGAGCCTGGATATTCTCTACCTCTTCCTCGTCACTAGCCAAGCCCTCCCTCTTGGCTACAACTCTCTTCTTGGTATTCACCTTATTTTGGTAGGGTGCTCTGCTACGTGTCATTATTGATGATGCCAATATCCACTTGAGTTGGTTGTCATCCATCAAGATCGAGTCCAAGGGTTCCTCCTCATTCTTTGTATCCTTCCCTCCTTCCATTTCTCAGATCTAACACAACAATGCATCAACAATATAACAGAAAGAAAATAACACAACATCAACCACATCAACAACCAGATATACGTGGTTCACCCTCTCCCTAGGGATACATCCACAAAAATGTGTTTCTTGTTATATTATATGAAAACATACAGTTCTATCTACGCACTTAGCTTGCAGATCTCTTTCTCTCCTTCTCTCTCTTTCTCTCCCCTCCCTGCGCACCCAGCTGCAGGGTCAATCTTCGCACCCAGATGAATATATTACAATCCAAGACACACTCACACACAAACAACACTTTCTCTCTTCACCCACAATAACCAACTAATGACAACCAATGAGGAACCCCTCTTGTCTCATCTGGGTCTTTATTTATACATTAAAATTACTCTCGGACAACCTTAGGATGAAGTCTAAGTTTAAAAACCATAAATTCCAAAACCCTAGATGTATAAAACCCTAGGTCCACTTGACCCATGCTTTTAGGGCTTTGCTAGCCTGTCTTTCCTTCTTTCCCGCAAAGTGGTCCAAAGCATCTATTAGTGGATTTTTCCACTTGCTAAGTTGTTCATGATCCATCTTCCTTGCTAATCTTTCTTCCTCGATCTTCTTGTTCAACGACTTTCTTTTCCTTACTTCGCTCCTTCTTAAATTCTCCATGGTACGCAGATCTCATCTTTGTCCCACATAATTTACAAGCTCCTCCTAGTATAACCAAAACTAAATATAGATTCTTGAAACTAAAATCATTGAAATATTGTATTCTGGATGGAAACCTTTACTGGAAATATCCTAGAGGAATTTTACTAAATTGCTTATTAAAATATGAAGCTGACAAGGTATTGTAGGATTTCCATGAAGGTGATTGTAGCGAGCATCTAAGTTGGAAGACTAATGCAAACAATATCCTCAGAGATGGTTTTTACTAGCCCACCTTGTTTGCAGATGTGCATAAAAAAGTAACCTCCTGCCACAAGTGGCAAGCCTTTGAAGGGAAAAGGAAACTTTTTCCTCTTCCCATGAAACCTATTTCAGTTAAAGCTCCATTCCAACAATGGGGTTTAGATTTTATTGGGGAGATTCATCCACCGTCTTCAGGCCATCATAAGTGGATCCTCACAACTACAGACTATTTCACAAAGTGGATTGAAGATGTACCCTGGAAGCAAGCCATTGACTCTGTCATTATTAAATTCTTGGAAACTGATATTCTGTCTCATTTTGGATTCCCTAGGAAAATCACGATTGACAATGCAACAACATTCAGATCCAAAAGACTAATAGAATTTTGCAGCAAATACAAAATCAGTTTGGGACACTCCACAGCCTATTGCCCTCAAAGAATGGGTTAGCTGAGTCCTTAAATAAAAGTTTGGTGAATATCATAAAGAATATGTCGCAGGAAAATAAGAAGTCCTGGCATAAGAAGTTGGTTCATGCACTCTGGGCTGACAGACTAAACACAAAAATATCAATTGGTATGTCCCCATATCAATTGGTATATGACATTGATGCAGTTTTCCCTACTTCTTTTGGAGTTCCTGTTATGAAATGGTTTCAAGAAGGACAAGAAGAACCCAATGACACCCAAATGGGAATAAATCAGATGATTCAATTACAACAGTCTAGGGAATAAGTGTATAACAAGACCTAGGTAATCCAAGAGAGTATCAAGAAGATTTATGATAGAAGAACTAAAGAGGATGATTTTGAGTTGGGTAACTTGGTACTGAAGTGGGATTCAATAAATGAATACAAGGGTAAACATGGAAATCTTAATAGTTTCTGGAAAGGCCCTTACATCATTAAGGCATATAGAGAAAATAATGCATTTTTGTTGAAGGACAGTGAAGAAGAAGATCTTCTAGGAGGATGCATAAATGGTAGGATTCTTAAACATTATGTTCCACATGAATAAATATTTCTAACCATTCACCTCATTGTACAAACTGTTTCCTTTTATTTTCAGGTTGTGTGTGGGTATTTTTGATCAAATGTTTGAGGCATGAAGAGAACGCCCTAAGCCACTGAACAGTGCCACCATATTTTCAAAATAAAACAAATCAAGTTGTAGAAGAGGCACTGGAGAATATTTTTCAAACCATCAGGTAGCTGGTTCTTGGCACCTCACAAGGAGAGCACCATCCCCAGGTGGAGCCACTGTTATAACCCTATGTTTCATAGGATCAACTGGTGACTTGAAATTTTTCCTCTAGTTATATTTTTGTTGTAAATAATATTTCATTCTACAAATTATTTACAAGAAAAAGAAAAATAAAAGAAAGAAAAAGAAAAGAAAGAAAAATAATAAAAGAGGGTATGAAAAGAAAAATGATAAAACCCCATGCAATAAAAATGGCTTTATTCATACTATCTAACCATGGTCAATTCCTTTGAATTTATGCAGATAGGTTAGTGAATAAAATTGGCTAAACAGTCTAATCTTATCCAAGATAGATAGGTTAGTGAATAAACTTGGCTAAACAGTCTAATCTTATCCAAGATAGATAGGTTAGTGAATAAATTTGATCAAACAGTTTAAACTTGATCAAATGTCCTAGGTTAGAGTAATGCTTTAGCCCAACAGTCTAATCTGGGTTAATTTTTCTAGGTGATTGGAGTAGGATATAGGTTAGTAGGTTTTCATTTCAACAAAATTGATGAAAAGTTGGTTAAATTCTTTGATTTGATCTAAAATTTGTATTCTAACCCCTTGGTGACAAAATGATGGAAGGGGGGCAGTCAAAAAACCCATAAAAAAGATATATCCTAAGTTTTGGGGTAACATATTATGTTTGTCTCTTTGTGCTAAAGAGCACGCCAATCTCAACAGTCCATCAACAGACACTTAGATCCATGGTTGAGAGAAGATATTAGACCCCTCTGACCATTCTACTTTTAACGATGGGGGGGGGGTCTGAGTTGGTGATATTTCTTGAGTGGGCCCCTCATAACATGGCTCAATCTTGTTAACTCAGACCCCCCTCGACCTTTACCATTTACCACCTACCCCCCCTTTGAGTAAAGTGCCAAACCACCTTCTCATACCACCTCCACACTTCGACATCACACTCCACTATCTTCATCCCTACATCATGCTCCACTACTTTTCTGACACATCATCCTCCACTCACCTGTCACCAGTCATGTCCCATCCACCCATTACCCACTCACTATCCTCCACGTCACCTCCATATACCCATTACCCAGTCACTACCCTCCACGTCACCTCCATATACCCGTTACCTAGTCACTACCCTCCATGTCACCTCCATATACCCGTTACCCACTCATTACCTTCCACCTCATTTCCAACATACCTGTTGGACAATCACTGCAGCCGACCATGACCATTTACCAGCTGAATCATCATCCGCTCCCCAACGGACACCCGTTCATCCACTTAATCTCATTTTTTCACCATTTTTGCACTGTTCACGATCTAGATGCAGCCAAAGAAACCTTTTCACCATCCTCTTTTATCAATATCCACCATTAACGCCTGGTAAGATCAATTAATATCCTTTTTTTTTAAATTTGCAAGTATAAGTCGGATCAATGGCACCCAAACCCAAATCCTCAGAGATCGAAGAGAATTTGTTCCTCCCACCTCCCATAGACCTAGATTGAAAACCTCTGGCCAATAAAGAATACCTAATTGTAGAGCCGAAGTGAGAATTCGACTTCTTCGAATTGCACTTCTGGCTCAGAGATACCTTCCTAGACCAAAGCGATGAGATTGGACTCTGGGAGTACAATCTCCCATTGTATCTTTTCCCTCAAATATACCATTTACCTGAGTTCTCTCTCAAATTCCAGGCACATTATCTCCCTAGTAAAAGAGCCATTGTTTCATCATCTGGAGAGACCCTTTTCACCATTACCCTAGAAACAATAGACCAAATAATGCATATACCCAGAGCTGACTCCCTTTCCCCTTTTTCCATTGAAATTCTAATCGAGATGTACCAGAAGTTTCCCTTCCCCCAGAGAGCACAAATATTTGATATTTTTCTCCCTGAAAGTGCCCAGTTACCCAAGAAGAATCCCCCTACCATTCCTCCATTTTCTCAGTGAAAGGTAAGCAAGTTATTTCTTCCCTATGCTCTCTGCTAAGATACTATTCGGATGAGTGAGTAGATGAACCCATTTTGGGTTTTTTGTCCATATTATCCACCAAAGAGAAGTGATGACCTGTGTGTTATGATTGATTAGTGATGAGGTGTAAATCTAAGTCAACATATGGAAGAGTCATAGTCAAGTCAAAGATGAATCACCAACCACTTCCTCAAAATCAACATCAAGGATTCGAGGATCATTTAACGTCCATACATTTTTGTAATATGTAATCTAGTCAGTTAGATTTTCTCTCCATCATATCCCGATCATTAATTATAGGATCAGTTGTAATTTTTTCTATAAATACTTAAGACTTCGAAGTATAGAGGGTTGATCTTTACACCCAAGAAAGTTGTATCTGTAATCTTTTTGAAGAGATCTACCCAATAATAAAAAGGACGATTCACAGGATTCCTTTGTGTTGATGTTGGTGATGTTCAATTTTCTTTGTTAAATGTTATCTTACTTCATTATCATTTTGTTTTCTGTCTCTGATCATTTAAAAGAACTTTAAGTGTAGAATTTATCTCAAATACTCTGTTTCTGGCTTTTAAAGATCTAAATGTTATTCTTCTGATATTAGAATAAATAAATTATTAAATTCCTCATTATTATGATTGACCTTCTCACCTGCTTTCTGTCTTTCCATCACTTTAATTATAAAGGATCCAACATTTTCATTATCCTTCCCTGTGAAGAAACCTAATAAAATATGTATCTGATCTCGATCCTTAACATAGACCCCATAGCCCAGTGGAGGTGTAAACAATATTTCAGCCATCTTTATTAAAACAAAACAACACACTCATACTATTTTAACTAGCATAATATCTAAAACACAAACATATCTATATCATACAGAGAGATCCCTCTCTGAAACTGGTAGGGCTAGATCCCAATTTCAAAGTGGTTGGATAAGTTACCTCTGTTAAATTTATTCTGCCCCTTGACAACCTATGGGGGTTTACAGAGCGTTAATACCTAGGAAGTAAAGCAAAGAAAAGTCCTAATCTATCACAACTCAAACCACATGTTGTCAAAGGGATTATGGGCCAACGAATCTATCCTAGACTGAAAACTGGAAAGCAACAGTGGAATCTACGATAGGAAAAGCAAGGTGAAAGTAAATGAAAAGAACAAACATCTAAAAAAATGCCTGCAAGTACCCAAAAAAGTTGAAGGGGTTAAACCATTCATTAGAAAAATTTCTTAAGACGATTCCCATTGATAGACAACTGCATGAAATCACCATCCAAATCAGCAAGATGGAAAGTGTTGGGAGCCACTGAAGCATGGACACTGAATGGACCCAACCACAAACTATCAAACTTACTATGGTCTCCTAATTTCTATCTTCTCTTGTCGGACAAAAAGACCAAATCACCATCATGGAACACCTTTCCTTTATCTCTCTTATCAAAGGCTTTATTTACTTGTCTTTGATGATCAATGAAATGTGTCAAAGCCTCTGATCTATCCTCCTCAAGTTGAACCAGGTAATCAAATTGGCCATGCAAGGCCTCCTCATCTATAGTGAACTCTCTAATAATCTTACGGACTAGAATAATCAAGCTAATTGGTAGGAATACATCAACACCATAGACCAACTCGAAGGGTGACTTACCAGTTGATTGCTTCTTTATCACTCTATCATCTCACAATGCATACTTGAGACTGTTATCCCAAGCTCTCTTGTTTTCACCTACTATTTTTCTGATTATCTTGATTAAGTTCTTGTTGGAGGACTCTGCCAGTCCATTACCATGTGGGTAGTAGTTAGTCGAATGGGCTAGAGTGATATCAAACCTCAAGTAAAAATCCACCAACTCGACTGATTTAAATACATTAAAATTATCACTCATAATTTTCCTAGAGACTCAGAACCGATTGAGGATATTCTCCTGAATCAAATAATGGTAGTAGAGGATGATGTCCTAAGTGGAATGGATTCCACCCATATAGTGAAGTAATCAGTAGATGCCAATATCCAAGAATGGAAAACACTAGAAACCTATGGAATATATCCAATAAAGTCCAATCCCCACTACTGGAAGGGGGTGTTGATACAGGGGCAGACTCAGGGTTCAACTCTTCAATAACACACCAAAAAAACCCTAACTACCGACCCTTTTGACAACACCTATGAAGCCGATGAAGTCTCACCAGAGGTAGAGGCAGGGGTGGTTGTAGGACTAAGATGTCTACAACCTAGTTGGGACACAAATATGTTATTACAATACTCTAACAAATCACTTGAAAGTTACCATCTAGTAGTATTCAACCAATATTTAATTCGTAGATAAAACCCTAATTATAGAGCAACACAGTATTCAACCAGACCTAACACATCTAAGCACTTAGCATAAGAAAACATATCAGATCTAGAATTTTATTCACATCATTAGGCACTAAGCTATCATATTCATCTAAACATACAGTATTGTACTAAGCATAAATACCATAAACAATATAACAACCATAATGCACAAACAAACCATCAACCATAATGTACAAAGAAACCATAACAAATGATGCACATGGTTAACCCCAACGTGGGGCTATGTCCACTAACTCTTCTCTTCTTTATTATCTTCTGCCAAACCTCTACAAGCATAGAGCGTCAAAATCCTACTTCGCAGAGAACATGAGATTTACGCGCACCTCGCCAGATCCTCCTTCCCGGAGTTAGGTCACAACACAAAGCCTTCTTACAGTCTTCATAAGATTCTTACAATCACTTGCACTTAGATTCTACAAGTGTTCAACACAACATGCACAATGCATTCATACTATCCACACTTAGCTCACTGGCCTACAATTGAATCACAACTAACTCCTTCTTACATCGCCTAGATATCTATTTATACATTACAAAAAGTGCCTAAACATGGGTAAACCCATGGGCTGACATCCCATACCCATTACATAAGGACAAAACCAAAAAGTGCCCTAAAAAGGGGCCGAGATCCCGCAATATCCACTTCGACTTGTGCTCTGCCTTCGACCAGCCTGTCAAAGTCCCAAAATAG
The DNA here is from genome assembly GCA_000966675.3 of Picea glauca. Taxonomy (NCBI): domain Eukaryota; kingdom Viridiplantae; phylum Streptophyta; class Pinopsida; order Pinales; family Pinaceae; genus Picea; species Picea glauca. The sequence continues at coordinate 1,383,710 of JZKD02S1001157.1, forward strand.
GTCAAACATGACCAAGACTCTCCAAAACATGGTCAAGGGCCAATAAGCCCCCAACACTCACCTGTGACTCATCCCAAGTCACTCTGATCTGGGTAACTCTGCCTTAAACACTTTGATCTTCCCTTGAGCTGCTTCGACCTACTGATTTTCCAAGGCCTCCTCCTCGATGAACTCTTGAATATATTCCTCATCCAAAGGTCCCTCTAGGCATTGTTCTACCAAAGTGACTACTTGTTCGAGCTCAAATCCTCGGCCTTCAATCTCCTCAAAAAGTAGGCAAGCTGCATCCTGCACTGGCTGTAGCTTCTGAGTTACTTCCATGACTCTGCTTTGTATGGCATGGACTTTTTGTTGAGTTGTGTGTTGTTCTTGGGATATTTTCATCCTCTCAACTATTGATAGGTGTTTCAGTTGCACTTGTATTATTGTTTCTTGTTTCTTTTCCTCCTGGAGCTGTGACTCTAGTATCTTCAGTTCAGGGTCCTCGGTAACTCGCTCATAAGTCTATGCGTTGCGACTGCTTAGCTGTTTACATTCCATGGCTAATTCTTTGATCCTTTCAACTATGCTCTGGGCAATTGCTTCTCTTTGGTATTGCACTTCCTGCAGAGTGCTTAACATTGTTTGTAGCTCTAGTTCTACAATCCTCTGTTGAATTTGTTGAATGGATTCAACAAGCTTCACCACTTGTTCTTCCACTGGGTCTTCCTCCATTTTCTCTAAGCCCGTCACAGAATGAAGTGATCTGCGGACTACTGTTGGGGCTCATAAATGTCCTATTTTCATCCACCTTTCCCTTCATCATTCTCCACATTTCATTGCCCCATTAACCTTTCACGATATCATTTCCATAAATATACTTGGGTTTCACCTTATTGTTCTTGACTTTATTCATTTTAGTATTTAAAAGGAATTTGTGATTAAATGTTAGAAAATAAAATGTTTTCATATATATCTCAAATATCTGTGAGCTTTGTAATGTGTAGGAATATGAGAAGGATTAATTCAAAAGGACTTCTCGAATACTTCCTCCACCATTTCAAGATTTGAGGAGATAATTCAATCCCATTCCAAGGAGAAGGTCATGGAGATTTGGTTGGAATATCTTATCCAAGATATATGAGAGATATGTGTGAGAATTTGAGGGGATTATATTTTTTAATAATGGGAAATAGGTTGAGAGAAAAGTGGATATGTAATAATGATATGGTTATCTTATCTTAAAGGCTTTCATGTATAAAAGAGAGTGCTCTCTCTTCATGATATTTTAGTTGTAAGTAAAGAATTAGAGTAGTCATTAATGGTAGTCATTAGGATTTGAAAGAGAAAGGGATTCTTAGCTTTGATTCATGGTTTTGGTTTTCATGCTTTCACTATTCTGTTATGAAGATTGATTTGATTATTGAATGTAAGATTGCTTCATTGGTGAGAGCTCTCCCATATGTTTGTTGAGCTATTCAACTCTTCACATGTTGTACTTGTTTTTCCTTCATGTAGTTCTCCATTTCTAGATTAATTTCCTTCACACAATTTCCCATTCCTAGATTAATTTCCTTCACACAATTTCCCATTCCTAGATTAATTTCATTTATGAAACTAGATTAATTCAATTCCAAGTCGTGTGTTAGATTAATGATTCTATTTCAGTCATGTGTAAGATTAATGATTCTATTTCAATCATGTGTTAGATTAATGATTCTATTGTAGTTTAAACATTAGATTAGATTAGTCTTTCTTCAATATTGCATATACTTTGTGTTTTTTTCGTTAGTTTATGAACCCCGGGTTGACAAATTAGATAGTTGGGCAAGTACTACAACTCAATTAATACAACATTATTTTGGTCCAATATAACGACTATCATTCCCTTGTCATGATTGTTGTTCCTTTTGTTGTTCATTTGAATGGAACGATTGTTGTTCCTTTTTTTACGATTGTTGTCCCTTTGCAGGGGTTTCATCTCTGGAGGATGGATATTGAAAATGGAAGGTAAGAACCTATGTAGGCAACACGCAAAACACTTGCGCCAACGCCTACCTTTGGATGATGCATAGAGGTTATATTTTAAGACATATTTAGAGCCCAACATTTTGGTGCCATTGTCAAGGAAGCACGATGGATTGAGGTATTAGTTTCTTTTTCATTTTAATTCAAGCAAGTGTGATCTAAACATGTTGGTAAGGGGTCATGGAATCTTGTGACATGAGAATCCTCATGTTCTCCCTACCAACTAGGTAGAAGTAATTTCAATTTTTTCAAGATTAGTTTCAATTTCTGCAAGATTAGTTTCAATTTATACAAGTGTGATCTAGATATGTTGGTAAGGGGGCATAGAAGCTCGTGAGAGGAGACTCCTCATGTTCTCCCTACCAACTAGGTAGAAGTAATTTCAATTTCTGCAAATTTCAATTCACGCAAAAGTATTTTTAATTTTTATGATCTACATGTGTTCAGGGTCATAGAAGCTCGTGAGAGGAGACTCCTCACTGTGCCTACCAACTATGAGGAACGTTTTAATTTCCACAACTGTGAAGAGTAATTTTATTTTTTCCATTTCAGTAAGAGTTCTTTTATTCAAGTTTTTTTCATTTAGATTTCAGTTTTGGGTACTGTAAGAATCCTTTTTTTTTAATTATTTAACAATGAATTTAAGCTTGGAATAGCTTACGTAGATCCTAGCAAAAGTTTGGGTCTCCTCTTCTCTAGAAGAGGAGATATTGACAGCAGCCGAAAGCTTATTCACTCGTCTGGAGGTGAACAAAGAATCAACATACGGAGAACCTTTCATGTTTAATGAAGAATCATTAGATGCGCAAGAGGGTGATGAGGATAGTGAGGAGTTGCAACATGATCTGAGTAATACAAATTACACCTGTGAAACCTGATCAAACATTGGTTTCAAGCAAGTACTAGGTTAGATTCATTTAGTTTTTCTTTTTCTTTTTTTAATTTATAGTTTCAACCACTAATTTCACACATTCATACATATTCCCGATTGTCAATTGCTAAATTTAAAGATAACATTTTTTTGTTACTATTGCGTGCATGGCTACATTGGTTGTTTGATTACACGTAACTAATTTCTCATTTCTAATTAGCGTAGTATAGGTAGGGTTTTATTTTCAAGTCTTTTATTTTTTCTAGAATAAGTATGCTCTCCTCGGAGCTTCGTGCGATCACAAGGATCATAAAGTAGGATTACTGATTGATTGATTTAAGGAATATCAATTAATTAACGAAACAATTTTTTTTGCCTAATCTATTTTTTCGTCTTCCATTTGCTCATAAATTTTTAATAAGCTTGTAAAATAGTATTTATTTTATCAAAATTAATTTGTCACCATTTGCTAAAAGAATTTTATTCAGTTTGATTTGTCTCAAATGCTAATAAAATTTCTAGTTTTATTTTTAGAAAAAATATACATGAAAAAAAAATTAAAAATTAAAAAAAAAACACAAAACACAAAATGCAGAAATTGAACTGAAGATATCTCACAAACTGGGATTTGGGTTTTTATGATTTTTGGATAGGAAGTGCATTATGTTTTGATACAAAAACCCAGTAAATTTCAGGATAACTTAGACCATGGTTTTTGAGAAAATCAATATAGTCACCTTCATCCATTTCTCTTATATATCAAGATTCGTGCATCATATGGCTCTGATTTTTGGCATACAAATGTATTGGGACCATAGGAACCTTCCCACAAAAATCCATCCAAACCTAGTACATGGTTTCTTAGAAAATCAACATCATCACTTCCAGCCATTTCTCTTATATCTCTGGATCTGTGTATCAGATGGCTCTGAGTTTTGGAGTGTAGAAGTATTGGGACCATAGGAACCTACCCAAAAAATTCCAGCCAAATCCAATTTATAGTTTGTGAGAAAATTGTCTCTGAAGTTTGGTGTAGCAGCCTGCAACAAAAATAATAATAATAATAATAATTCGAATGCAATATCACAGTAATAATAACTAGACGTAATAGATCTGATTTTATGGGTGGAGGTTATGGGGTCAAACCCCATCCACGCCACTCTTTATGCCATATTTCCAACAATTTAATGTACTTTCAGCGATTTAATGATCTGTTATGCATTTTGTTGGAGTCTCCCATGGTTTTAGCATCTGTGACCGCGTGCATGCTCCTTCAAAGACCTGCGATTAGAAAAATATGGAGTAATTCGGGTACCTCCATGCAGCAATGATACGTTGAATTGTCAAAGCATGAAAGTAGATCCATATCACAAACTTCTCATATCGAGCTGAAGCATTCATGGTGGCTTGCTGGCGTAGGTATATGAAGTTAACATGCATTGTTTGTTTTGTTTTATCATTTTTGTTTTCTTTGTTTTTTATTATTATTGGTTTGTTTTATTATAAAACAATTTTCCTCTTTTAATAAAAACATATATTGTTTGTTTAATTATAAACAATTTCTTTATATATATATATATATATATATATATATATATATATATATATATATATATATATATATATATATATATATATATATATTTTTTTTTTTTTTTTTTTTTTTTATTTTTTTTTTTTTTTTATATACAAAAAAAAAAAAATAAAAAAAATAATATAATAAAAAAATATCAAAAACAAAAAAAAAATAAAAAAAAAAAAACAAATCAATTTATATCTCTCTCTCTCTCTCTCTCTCTCTCTCTCTCTCTCTCTATATATATATATATATATATATATATTTATTCTTAAAAGATAAAAACAATTTATAAAAATAAAAATAAAAAACAACAAAAAAACAAATAAAATTGCAAATAGACTTCTTTTAAATTTCTGAAAACATTATGGAAACATGTTTTTTCGATTTTACGCTAAGAAAGCAATCAACGATGAAACAAGCGGGAGGTATAAAACCGCATTTTATTTTTACTTTGTCGCATTTGTCCTTCTTTCTACATGTTCTATTTTTCTTCAAACATCTCACAAGTTTTCATGCAGGATTTGTACTAAGTTATTTTTCAGGCGCACGACCGATCACATCTTGTTGCTAAAGTGATTTTCAAAAATCACAAAATCTTTTGAAAAATACATGCCTTATTGACTGCTTGAAGGAGCTGATTCTCATCTTACACATCATGGCATTTGCAGTTACACATAAACCTTTTCATAAACCCATTTGCATCATGAATGTCTTCCTCCATTTCTCCTTCAAAGCAGACTGGTCATCCCTGTGTTGAAGCCCATCTTCCATTGAATTATTCTTCATGACTTTGCACATGCCTATATTTCTGATTTGCATACATCTCTTTAGCTTTTTCAGTTTTCCTTGTCAATAAAACTATCCATCTCCCTTTCCATGACTACATTGCCTCGCCATAAACACTGTTACTAATGAGATCTTTTCATTTATAGTCCTACCACTCTTTTTATCAGAACTCGCGTTGACTGATGTGGGATTCCTTAAGGCCCACCTTTCAACAAGTCTTTCCCCATCGAACTCAACACTTTATTTGGGATATAGACTAGATTCCATTTTGAGTACCCAGAGGCTTGCATGCCTTAATGGAAAGTTCTCTCGTTGAAAATCATGGGAATACATCAATGTCCCTTGATCGCCAGATCTTGCAAGTGGCTCAACATCAGCTCATTCATTCGCACTTCACAATATGTACTCGGGTACCTTGGCACTCATTGAAATCAATGGTGAGTTTCCACACATTAGTTAACGACATTCATCATTGGTCGGTAATCCAATGACTTCTTTTCATGCTCAACATCGACACATTCATTCGCATGATTAGAATTGTACCATCAGGTTTAGAAGCAGGTGAAGACTATACACTTTTCATGATGTTATCAGCAGTTACAGTAGCATGGCTTCAGCCATATGAGAGTACTATATTTCCACTTTCATACTTTATCTTTTCCATGATTCATTCAACAACAGTTTAGATTCCTCCACTTCACATTCTCTGATCCAGCAGACAACAGTCGCAGCTACAATAGCAGTCAATTTTCACATGATCCTACAACATTTACATCTTCCCTGATCTAGAAGCCACATCATCCATATTCCTATTGCATAGTTCATCAACATTTTGGGTAAGTGGAGGTATGTTATTTTCTAAACTTTAATCATGTAATTCCTCAACTGCTAGCAATGAA
>JZKD02S1001157.1:1389901-1409184 GCA_000966675.3 Picea glauca
ATCATTTCCATATATATACTTGGGTTTCACCTTATTGTTCTCCACTTTATTCATTTTAGTATTTAAAAGGAATTTGTGATTAAATGTTAGAAAATCAACATGTTTTCATATATATATCAAATATGTCTGAGCTTTGTAATGTGTAGGAATATGAGAAGGATTAATTCAAAAGGACTTCTCGAATACTTCCTCCACCATTTCAAGATTTGACGAGATAATTCAATCCCATTCCAAGGAGAAGATCATGGAGATTTGGTTGGAATATCTTATCCAAGATATATGAGAGATATGTGTGAGGATTTGAAGGGATTATATTTTGTAATAATGGGAAATAGGTTGAGAGAAAAGTGGATCTGTAATAATGATATGGTTATCTTATCTTCAAGGCTCTCATGTATAAAAGAGAGTGCTCTCTCTTCATGAGATTTTAGTTGTAAGTAGAGAATTAGAGTATTCATTAATGGTAGTCATTAGGATTCGAAAGAGAAACAGATTCTCAGATTTGATTCAAGGTTTTGGTTTTCATGCTTTCATTATTTTGTTATGAAGATTGATTTGATTATGAATGTAAGATTGCTTCATTGGTGAGATCTCTCTCATATGTTGTTGTTCTATTCAACTCTTCACATGTTGTACTTGTTTTTCCTTCATGTAGTGCTCCATTTCTAGATTAATTTCCTTCACGCAATTTCCCATTCCTAGATTAATTTCATTTACGCAGCTAGATTAATTCAATTCCAAGTTCTGTGTTAGATTAATGATTATATTTTAGTCATGTGTTAGATTAATGATTCTATTGTAGCTTAAACATTAGATTAGATTAGTCTCGCTTCAATCTTGCATATACTTTGTGTGTGCTTCATCAATTTACGAACCCCTGGTTGACAACTTAGATAGTTGGGAAAGTACTACAACTCAATTAATACAACATTATTTTGGCCCAATATAACGACTATCATTCCCTTGTCACGATTGTTGTTCCTTTTTTTGTTCATTTGAATGGAATGATTATTGTTCCTTTTGTTATGATTGTTTTCCCTTTGCAGGGGTTGCATCTCTGGACGATGGGTATTAAAAAAGGAAGGTAAGAACCTACGTAGGCAACAAGTAAAACACTTGCGCCAATGCCCACCTTTGCATGATACATAGAGGTTATATTTTAAGACATCTTTAGAGCCCAACAACTACTTCTTTGACTCCAACCGGATCCGCGAGTAGTCATTCTTTCTCCTGTTGGATCTGCTCTCTATCCACTTTGAACTTGGTTTGGAGGTCATCCTTCTCCTATTGCACATCTTGACATTTCTCTATCACTTCCTCGTATGCTTGCTTCAGGGCCACTGTGGCCTATTCGTTTTCTTCCTCCATGCGATGAAGGCAAGCTTCAGTCGCATCAGCTACTCTACGGAGTTGGGCAAGCTCATCTCCCAACTATGTTTCATTTGATAGTGGGGGCGCAGTGGAAACTACATGACTGGAGTGAAGGGATTTCTGGACACCTCTTAACTCTGTCTCAATTTTATCATACATGGCTTCTTGTTTTGCTTCAGTTATATAAAAAATATCTTCCGAGGCATATGATACAAATGCGATAATGAAGTCGAAGTCATCAACCATGAGCACAGTCTGCATCTTTGGCTTACTAGATATGGACTTCTTCCACAATGTAGGTTTCGCGGGGGAAACCATTCTTTTCTTAGATGGATCTGCATCATCAAGGGGATTCTATGGCGGTGTTAATTTGCCTTGTTTCTTCTTATCTTCTTCCCCATTATGCTCTTCTTTGTCTACTTCGTCACCACCTCCTCTACTAGGTGAATCTAAAGCAGTCTCTTCTGATGCACTACTCAGCTCCCGTGCCTCTTATTTATTCTTCCTTATACTATTGTTGGGTGCATCATACTCTTTGCGAGTAACCACTGGATTCCCAATGAGGTCAATGACAAACCTCGTGACCTGCATGGGTCTGTTCTTTCAGACTAGATTACCAGTAATCAATTGGCAATCAAGGTGCACTACATCATTCTGAATGGAGGCTTCCTTGTAGCCTCGTATCCCCTTTTCCACATCGCCATAGGTATCTTTAATCCTCTATGCCAGGGCGTGGTCTGAAGCCTTCCCTAGGTAAATTCCTATGGGTCAGTTCCCTACATAATTAATCTGATGATCCTATGGATCAGCATCAGATTGATAGTGATGCATCTGTATAGCCATAAGTAACTGCCATGGAAGCACAAAAAAAGGAGTTTAATGCACGCTTTAACCTCCTGGTGCCTTCCAAAATGTGTAATTTTCATTACGTTTAGGATAGTGGATTGCACGATGTTCATGGTCCATGGTTGGGGAATGATCTTCAAATTCTTTCCCTTCATCTTAGTCAAGTACTTGTGAGGTACGAGCATGTCGTAGGTCTTGCAGTCTCCTATATTATAGTTGTTGGTCTTCAATTTCAGGATCTTTTCCAACTATGGTTTAACTATGTGTATCCCCTTCAGAAGGTACGACATGATCAAGGTGTAGTCGAAATCCCTCGGGACACTATCACGACTCACCACACAGGCCAGGGTTGGGATGTAGTCAGGCAAGATGGATGGGATTAACTTTGCATTTTCCAAGTCATCTATATGCTTAGTTCTTTTCTCGACTGCAACTCGGGATGGTTTCGATCCATGAGCAATCGATGGAGAGCCTTGTAATCCTCTCGTGGATGAAGCTTAAACTCCTATAGACATCACTTTCTCTGCCATTAGATCGATTTAAATTTCCTCTACTAACTTCTCTATTGCAGTAATGTTGTTTGACATGCATGCTCGAGATCGGGTACCTCAAGTTGATGAACAAACACTCAATTCAATAGGATGGGTGGCGAAGTATCGATGAACAAAATGTGGTAGAAGTCAACTCTCTCTGTCTCAAGGAATCACTGTTTGCAAAAGTGTTCTCGGTACAATGTTCAATGGTATAAATAGGAAATATCGTAACAGTTTCTTCCAACGGGTCAGAAAGCTTTCATCAATGCACTTCCATTCGTTATAGCCTGGTCCCAATCGTCCAAAGGTGAGCTTCGAGGCCATAAATGCTTTCTTATCCATTTGGGGATGTTGGTATAATGGTCATAATGCCTCCAATGGTTATATCACTCTGCCATGGTGAAGTGCCAATCTGTGTTGTTCTGATATTCTGGCGAATTTCAAATTCTGGAAACCTTCCTTCTGCGAGGTTCTTTCTGGAGCTTCTTGTAATTTTTCTAACTATTCTTTCTTCTTGTTGAGATTTCTATCCTTTTTTCCTGTAATTTGAGTTACTAGGTTTCTCTTCACATTTTGATTCTTATCTTCTCTTGGTATAGTAACTTTGTGTTGTTTATGGTCTTTCATAGGGTTCAAGTGTAATACCTCTTTTATGTCTAGGGTAGGTTCTCTTCTTTCTTGTGTGGATGAGTTTTTCAAGTTTGTTTGTGTTCTTTCAGCTTCGTCATCTAGATCCCTGGTCCTTAGCAACTTCAACTTGTCCTCTTGTTCTACTATCAAGTGTGCTATTCTCCTAGTCATGAAATCTATTAATTCTTGCTTTTTATGTTCTAGGGCTTCCTCTTCTTTTCGTCATCGGATCCAATCTTTCTCAATCCAGGTTTTTCCTAATAGCATAGAAAATGGGGCATTATTCTCAATAAACTTAATGACCTCAAACTCTTCCTCTGTTGAAGTTCCATGAGCATTCATAGATGTTTGGGTAAGTCTTCCACATAGGTTGATTAACTTTCCTCTAAATAATTCTATCCCTCCCAATGAGGGAATCATAGCAGGTTTTCCCAAAATTTCCCAAGTTCTTTGTGTCATAATATTCACCTGTGTTTCCTCATCCAGAAAACAGTCTATGTCGAAGTCTCCTATTCTTGCTTCTATGCGTTCTTTGTCTTTTAAGATCTTTTATAGATTAGTGTCTTTGTGATCATTCAAGGTTTCTTTCATATTTAGTAATACAGTCTTTGATTCTTTTTGGGATTTTTCCATAATCTTAGTTTCTTGGCCTTTCTCATGGTTTTCTTGTCTCATATTCATATTTTCAACTTTAGCAATCATTCTAGGGCAATCCAAAACTTCATGGTCCATAGATTTACAACAAAGACAACTAGGTCTTCTACCAGGGCATTCCTTAGCAAGATGTCCCGGTCTTCTGCAACTGTAACAAAGGGTTAATCTTCTCTTTCTCTTGAATGATCTCCAAATTTTCCTGTGTTGTTCACTAGGGTCACAGTAACTAACTTGTAAAAAAATATTTCTAAGGTCTTGCATCCATTTGTCAGTCCAAACATTCTTTCTATGCATAGGAATAACATATCTTTCACTATTTATATCATATCTACTCAAATTAAAGCTTATTTCTTCCAACTGTGCCCTAGTTTTCAGACTAGGATAAAATTTATCAAACATACCTAGATCCATTCTTTCAAAATAGAAATTTTCACTTTCTCAGATCACAAAGCTTTTAGATCTTACCTATTCAATAAAAACAAAATCACTATTCTTAACTTTAATAGAGCACAAAGCTTTCAAATATTACCTATTTTCTTCAGATTTGACTTCTCTTCTTAGCACCGAGCTTCGCAAGTCAAGAAACAAATATACACACATAGATTTCTTTCTTTTTCTTAGTTCCCAACAATCACAATTTCAGGTCCTGACAATAGAACCATTTGTTGGCAAAGGGGCAGACCTGGGGTTCAACGATTCAACAACGCACCAACATAACTCTAACTACTTGCCCTTTCGGTAACACCTATGAAGTAGATGAAGGAGATCAGCCTAGGTAGAGGCAGGGGTGGTTGCAAGACTCAGATGTCTGCAACCTAGCTGGGACACAGATATGTGATTACAATAATATAACAAAGCACTTGGCAGTTACCATATGTTAGTATTCACCAGTATTTACTTCACAGATAAAACCCTAATTACATAGCAACACAGTATTCAACTAGATCTAACACATCTAAGAACTTAGCATAAGAAAACAGATCAGATCTAGCATTTTATTCACATCATTAGGCACTAAGCTATCATATTCATCTAAACATACATTATTGTACTAAGAATAATTCACATAAACAATATAACAACCATAATGAAAAAAGAAACCATAACACAGGATGTACGTGGTTCACCCCGGCATGGGGCTACGTCCACTAACTCTTCTCTTCTTTATTATCTTTTTCCAAGCCTCTATAGAAACGGATCGTCAAAATCCTACTCCGCAGAGGAAAGGAGATTTGCATGCACCTCGCTAGATCCTCCTTCCCTGAGTTAGGTCACAACACAAAGCCTTCTTATAGTCTACACATAATATTCTTACAATCACTTTCAATTAGATTCTACGAGTGTTCAACACAACATTCACAAAGCATTCATAATATCCACACTTAGCTCACTGGCCTACAATTGACTCACAATTGACTCCTTATTACATCGCTTAGATATCTATTTATACATTACAAAAGGGGCCTACACATGGGTAAACCCATGGGATGATATCCCATACCCGTTACATAATTCCAAAACCCAAAAGTGCCCTAAAAAGGGGCCAATATCCCGCGATCTCCGCTTCAACTTGTGCTCTGCCTTCGACTTGCCTGTCGAAATCCCAAAATAGGTCAAACATGACCAAGACTCTCCAAAACTTTGTCAATGGCCAACAAGGGGCCTCTATCACAACTAGATCTAAGGGAAATGATAGAATTCTTCGATTTCCCTCAAACCTATGAAAATGATTGTATGCATGGATGAAAGTATGAGTATCTTTGAATATATTTGGCCAATAGTATCTGGCATGCATAATCTTATGGGTTGTGGTCCTACCATAAAAATTACTGCCACATATCCTTGTTAGAAAAATGGGATCGCAAAGCAATAAAATAAAACCAATGTGTAAATAAAACACATAAGATACACAATAAAATAGAGACATAGATATGCGTGGTTCACCCAGTGTGGGATACATCCACCAGAGAAATTTCCAGTCCCTTCCTTTATTATTATCCAACAAATGAAGGGATACAACCTACAACAAACCCCTTGTATCTTCCTCTTCTTTCTCTCACAATATCCTATCTTAGAATATAATATTCTCAATGATACATAGCCACAATAGATTTCCCTCATAAAAGAGGGTTTCCTTCTAGGGAAAAAAACCCTAACATAACTTCTATCGTTAGACCTGCAACCTTATTATGAATGTTACCGATTTACTATGAGATTACAATATACATTTACAATGCATACAGGGTAAACCCCCTCTACAGTCCCTCACAGAGGGGGTAACCCCCCTTTGTAGTCCCCCGCAGAGGTGGTAACCCCCCTTTACAGTCCCCCGCATGGAGGAGTGTACATTCTTTCGGTGTGTAAAGTATCCATGTAGTATAAACACGGTTGAAAACAAAGACCTCTGAATCAAAAAGATAATTAGGCTCCACAACCAACAATATCCCACTTGGAGACTGATCTCAACAACTCCACCGCTATTGTATATGATAGACCATGATCCTTCTTGGACCTAGAAAATTTCTCATCTTCATCTTCATTATTGAATACCAACTAAAATAGATTAGGAACTCAGTTTCTCCCTAGTTACTCCCTTTGTTAACATGTCTGTAGGATTTTGGCTAGTGTGTATATTTTCCAACTTCAAATGTCCATCTTCCAAGACAGATCGTATGAAATGGTACGTGAGATGTATATGATTAGTCTTCGAATGGAAGGTTGAGTTCTTTGCAAAATGAATGGCACTCTCACTATCACAATACAAACTGCTACTCTCCTACTTCTTTCCCAATTCCTCCATAAACCTCTGTAACCAAATCATCTCTTTACTAGCATCTGTAGCAACAACATACTCTTCCTCTATTTTTGAAAGTGCAACAACCTTTTACAGTTTTGAAATCCAACTTATTGTTGTTCCACCTATAGTAAAAGAATACCATGTGGTGCTCCCCCTGCTATCTTTATCACCTTCCATAAATGAATCAACATATCCCTGTAGAACAATGTTTGAACCTCCAAAACATAATGCATGAGTAGAAGTACCTCTCAAATACTTGAGAATCCACTTTACTACCTCCCAATTTTCTTTACCTGGATTGTTCATATACCTGCTCACAATTCCCACTACATGTGAAATATCTAGTCTTGTGCAAACCATCACATACATCAATTTGTCAACTGCTAATGAATAAGGGACCCTAGAAATGCATTCTATCTCCTCCTATGTCTTGGGACACATATCCTTAGTTAATTTGATATGGATAGCCAAAGGTGTACTAACTTTTTTTTCATTCTTCATTCTAAACCTCTCCAACACCTTCTCTATGTACTCACCCTGAGACAATTTCAATTTGCAATTTTTCCTGTCTCTTGTTATTCGCATACCAAGTATTTTATTTGCAACACCCAAATCCTTCATTGCAAATGAATTATCTAATTTCTTCTTGAGAAAATTTATATGCTGCATACTAGACCCTGCAACAAGCATGTCATCTACATACAATAGCAAGATAATATAGCTTCCATTTTATAGCCTTTTAAAATAAAGACAGTAATCAGAATGACATCTACTATAACCTTGTTTTGTCATAAACCTGTCAAACTTCAAACAAAATTTCCTTGGATCTTTCTTTAGGACATACAATATCTTCTTCAACCTATATACCAAATTTTCCTTCCCTTTGACCTCATACCCCTATGGCTGCTGCATATAAAACTCTTCCTCCAAATCCCCATGGAGAAAATCTATTTTTACATATAAGTATTAAAGATGAAAATATTATACTGCCACAAGACTTGAAATACTCCTCATTGAAGTTATTTTAACAACATGAGAAAATATTTCATTAAACTCTATACCTTTCTTTTGTGCAAACCCCTTTACAACACGTCTATCCTTGTACCACTTTTTTCCTCCATCTTTTTCCTTCAACTTGTAAACCCATTTATTCTGCAATGCTATTTTTCTTGCAGGAAACTGAACCAAGTCCCAATTCTAGTCATTTACCAAGGAATCCATTTCCTCTTTCATGCTTTGCTCCCACTTCTTTTTGGTGTCTACCTACTTTTCCTCTTCATAACATTCTAGTTCACCATAATTAATCAACAATAAATAATACAATGAAGGAGAGTGTTTTTCAGGGGGTATACTTAACCTGGTAGATCTTCTAACAACACTTGCAAGATTTTGAGGTACTTGTTGATCCCGTTGTTGTACATTATGATTTTTTGGTACCTTTGGAATTTCTTTTTTAGTGATCTCATCGAGCACTGTGTATTATGGTTTTTGTTTTTCCTATTTCTTTCTCTGCAGTTGATCTTTGTACATGACCTTCTCATTGAATACGACATCTCTACTCCTAATGATTTTGTTATTTTCATAACCATAAGCGATAACCAAAATGATTGACACTGTATCTAATAAAGGTACACTTCTTGGATTTTTCATCAAGATTTGTTCTATTTTCTTTATCAACATGGAAAAATGATTCACAACCGAAAGTCTTCAAAAAAGAATAGTTTACCTTTTTACCTATCCATGCCTCCTTTGGAATTCTACCATCCAAATATATTCAAGGTCCTCTATTTATTAAGTAAAAAACAATATCTACAACATCATCCCAGAATTGTAAGGGAAAACCAACATGCAATAGCATACCCCTTGCATGCTCCATGAATGTCTTGTTCATCCTTTGTGACACACCATTTTCTTGTGGTGTTCCTAGAACTGTATTCTCTCTACAAATCCCATGGTATGAACAATAATAATCAAACTCCTTGCTGCAATATTCACCTCCATTGTATGATCTGAGACACTTCAACCTTTTTCCCATCTCATTCTCAACCAGATCTTTCCATTTCTTAAAAGTATCAAAAACATCATATTTTTGTCAAATGCAATAAACCCAAGTTTTTCTAGTTGCATCATCAATAAAAGTAACATAATAACAAGAGCCACCAAGATATGATACCTGATCTGGTCCTCATACATTTGTATGCATAAGCTCTAACCTTCCACTCTTCTTTTCTTTTCCTTCTCTGATAAATATGACTCTCTTTTGTTTTCCATAAACACAATGCTCACAGAAATCCAAATCAATTTGTTTAAGATATGGAAACAAATTTATTTTGTGAAGTATATGCATCCCCTTCTCACTCATGTGTCCAAGACTATAATGCCATAGTGTTGTATCCACTCTTGTAGAATCTAAAGAGATAAAAGAGTCAGTATTACCAATACATAAATCTAATGTACCTACCTTCTCTCCTTTTTCTATCACCAATAATCCTTTGGTGACCTTCCACACCTTATTTGTAAATACGGATATACAACCTTCACTTTCCAACTACCCTATTAAAATTAGATTTTTCCTTAGATCTGGATATTTTTCCTTATATCTGGAACATGTCATACCTCTTTCAACAACCATTGGTTTCCATTGCTTTGCTTTATTTTTACCTTTCCCATTCTAACAATTTTGCATGTTGCATCATCATCGAAATGAACCTGTCCAAAATCACCTTGAACATAATCTAGAAAATGTTTCCTATAGGGTGTGGCATGAAATGAAGCCCCTGAATCTACTACCCAAGACTCATAAATATTATCTACATAAACAATCAAAGCATCTTGTAACACATCACCTGTTACATTTGCTTCCTGATTTTTCTCCTATTGTCCATCTCTTTGTTTCTTTGGAGCTCTTCAGTCTTTCTTTAGATTTCCTTTCTTCCCACAATTCCAACATTCTATCTTTTCAAATTTGGATTTGGATCTTCCCTTCCTAGATTTCCCACAGTTACCTGATCCCTTTCCTCTGTCCTTTTGTCTTCCCATATTATCCATGTTTAACACATTACCTAATGTCTCGAATGTGCTTTTCTGTCGCATTCCTCACTAAGGATAACACCAATAACATCATCAAATTTTAAAGTGTTTGAATGAAAGATAGAGTTACTTACAACCATGACCAAGCCGTTCTAACTTTCTAGAAATGGGCACAATATTAGAAGATCCATGACCTCATCATCAAAGTCCACTTTTACAGAACTTAGTTGATTAGTAACCATATTAAATTCATTTAAATGATCTGCAATAGACCCACCTTCTAACATATTCATATTAAATAATATCTTTATTAGAAATGCCTTATTGGACACTGAGGGTTTTCCATATAGTTTATCCAATGTGTCCATCAACTCCTTCATTATATTTTCTTTCGAAATATTGAAATCCACCGACGTTGTCAGGCTCAGCCATATTGTTCCTAGTGCCTGTTGCAGACCCCCAACCCTTGGGTTAAGGTCCATGTAGGATCGCTCCTTCTCTGCTCTTTGAGTCTGACTGAGACTTTGATTCATTTTCAGGAAATCAAACACACCTACAATGGTGTCACCACAGGTCCTTATGAATTGATCCCATCTGCCTAAACAAAAAGCACCAATTCCAATTCTCTGATCCACTATGTGATCATTGTTAGGACCATACAATGTACCTTTTTGCTCACACTTTTTGCTACCTTTACACCCTTGTTTCACTCACATTTAAACTCACATTATCACCTTACCCTATCTTTCCAGAGGTATATAATGTCCCTTCTCTTTACTATATGTTTAATTTGTTTTGCATATAATTTTACATTACTTTCGTACTTAACTATTGATCAGAAATGTATAAGTGATGAAACAGTTAGAATTGCAGATTAGCATTGAGGCCTGTTGCTGAAACAGTTAAAGCACGCAAACCCTATGGCTGAAACAGTCTGTGGACTATGATGCTGAAACAACAACTCACACAGAAGAAGCTATTACACTCTTCATGGTCTACAATGCTGAAACAACAACTCATACAGAAGAAGCTGCTACACTCTCCGTGGTCAACAATGCTGAAACAACAACTCACACAGAAGAAGCTATTACACAGTCCGCGATCAACGATGCTAAAATAGAAACTCACAGAAGTTGTTACACAGTTCATGGTCAACGATGCTGAAACAAAAATTCACACAGATTGACCACAAAAGCCACACCTTGAGTTAGCATTAACCATTGTTGTTGCATGAGACCAAGTTGCTGAAACAGTCAGAATGAAAATCTCATGGCTGAAACAACCCGCGATTCGTGATGTTGAAACAAAATACAACAAAAGTAACA
This sequence comes from Picea glauca, assembly GCA_000966675.3. Lineage (NCBI taxonomy): Eukaryota > Viridiplantae > Streptophyta > Pinopsida > Pinales > Pinaceae > Picea > Picea glauca. Next base: position 1,401,088 of record JZKD02S1001157.1, read on the forward strand.
AGAAGACAAATAAAGAAACTGTTACTCCAGCCGCTACAGGAACACCTCACTCAGCACTTGTAATAGCATTCTATTGCGAGAGACTAGGGTATCCTATTCCAGTTTAGAAAGTCGATTCGACTAAGAATAGGACTCAGATATACACCTGTAATTTGTTGATCAAATTGTATCGAAGGGATTCTCCTCTTTAAATAAGAGGAAATCATCATTAGAGAGGACCTTCAGTTTTAGCTAAGGAGGATTTACAGAGAAGGATGTGTTTCATTTTCAGACATTGTAATATGATACAGTTGACAGATGAATAAAAGACTGTTTTGAGCATTTCTATCTAGTTCCTTTCATTTCAGGGGAATCTTGTGAGAAGGGAGGGCCCACCTTCTTCACAAGATTCACCCATTAGATTTGTAGAGTGTTAGTGTTATTTCTGTTCATGCCTTGATTAAATTCTGTTTTGCTGAAACACTACTTTACTAAACTCTGTTTTTCTGAAACACTACTTTCTTGAACTCTGTCTTGCTAAAACTCTGCTTTACCGATTGTTACATTATTTTCATATGATTCATGCTTGGGTAACTGTTAATCATTCTAGTTAGCAATCCTTCTTGGTGAATTTATGAAAGCTTGATAATCAGGGACAGGTGCTGAAGATTCTTGCTTAGGAATTAGGGTCCCGTTCTCTGTTAAGAGTTAGTTAGTCTTCAGTGTGTGTTAATCATTTCAATTAAGCAATGAGTTCATGAAAGTGTGCTAATCAGAAACAGGTGTTGAAGGTTCTTGCTTAGGAATTAGGGTCTTGTTCTCTATTAAGAGTTAGTTAGTCTTCAGTGTGTGTTAATCATTTCAGTTAAACAATGACTTCATGAAGTGTGATGATCAGAAACAGGTGCTGAAGATTCCTTCTTTGGGAATAGGGTCATGTTCTCTGGTTACAAAATAGTTGGTCTTTCCTTTTGCAGTGTCTTGAAATATTTATTTTCAAGGTTGTTATTTTTTTAATGTAATCCAAGATTCTTTGACAATTATCTCTTTAAACATTGAACTCTGCAATAGGTAGGTTGCTTTCCTGTAGCTCAAGTTAGAACTTCAGTTTGTTCACGGCAAAGTGTGATTAATATATTTTTACTACAACTCTAGGTTGCTTTTGATATTGAGCATATATAGTGCATGACTAAATTTGTAATAATAGACTTCCCTGGGTTGACAATTTATGTAGCACTTGATTGCTTAATTCAATAAGAAACTATAGTGACCAACATTTTGGCGCCATTGCCGGGGAAGGTAATTGTAGATTTCAAAAGAACTTATGATTTTTCAGATACAAATATTGCATGAGAGGATGCAGAGACCCCAAAGACACTGACCCTACAGGTGGCAAGGGCATAGGAAGAGGAGGAAGAAAGACTTATATTGATGAGATTATATCAAAGTCTGAATCTGTTGCTCAACGACCAAACCTTCGGAAACAAAAATCCCAGCCTTCATTTCAAGCCAACTTTGAAAGGGGGAAAGAAGTTTGGAGTCCTGAGACAATCAAGAAACTAGCAGGAAACATTGAGGACAGAGCAAGCGCAGTAGGGGAGCAAATAGAAGAAAACATGGATGAGTACAATGAAGAATTGCATCATGAAGAACAGGTAGGTCCTGAAGGAGAGGTAAATGATTTTAAATTTTTCTCCACATTAGGATTTCCTATTGGTGATCTTCCTAGAGGGGTAGCCCCCATGAAGAACATTCCACTCTCAACACTACCTAACTTTCATGGTTTGTCTTCAGAAGATCCTGATGAGTTCCTTTTTGAGTTTGATATATCATGCATAAATTATGATTACATTTCCAATGCTCAAAAATTAAAACTATTTCTAGAAACATTGAAAGGAAATGCACTAAGATGGTTCATGAGTCTTGAAGGACATGTAATCACAACATGGGACCAAATGAAACAGAAATTCCTGAAAAAATACTAGGACTATTGCCGAACAAGAGAAAAAGAGAGGATCTATTTAAGATGATGCAGAAGGAGGATGAAAATATGGAGGACTTTGTAGAAAGGCTACAGTATAATATACAAAGATCCAGTCACCCTAATGTAAGTAAAGATATTCTTAAAACCATATTATTAAAAGGCGTAAGGGATGACTCTCTAGATATGCTGAATATGCTCGGAAAATGGGACATATCTAAGGAATCATACGATGAAATTGTTAACCTATGTAAAATATGTTCAAGAGGAGCTTCAAGAAATAGATTAAATAACAGGGACACCACATTTTCAAGAGTTCAAAAATCAACCAGTGGGGGAGCAGCAAGAGCTGAGATAGGTAATTTACTTGAAGGTTTTAAAACTGAAATGTTAAGTTCTTTTGCCTCAAAAATTGACACCCTGCAGATTCAAAAGAAGCAAGCAGAAGTAGAAGCAACCCTTTCCATCTTTTGTTCTAAATGCAGAGACAAGCACCCACGAAGGGAATGTCCATTGGACAAAAAGCCAATCTACACCATCTGTGATAAAGATCATGAAACTCAACAATGTCCATCTTTACCAGGGATCAAGGCAACATTACAACCAACTGACGAAGAAGATGAAGCTATCTATCTGTTGACACAGAGAAGGCAATGGAAACTGCGGGGACAAGGTATGAATCCTAACATGCCATTTACATCTTCTAATCATTGGAATAATTATCCTTCTTTCATTCAAATGTGCTACCCTCCCTATAATCAAATGCAATATCCAAATCAAATGAATTACCCACCCATGCAACAAACTAACCGACGCTTTGTTGATCCATCAATGTGGACTCTTTGGCCTCCACAACAACAACAACCATATTAGAACCAATGGAATCCAAATTTAAGAGGACAACAACCCCCCTTCCCAAATCAATTACCTCAATCACAATTTATGCAACCACTCTCCTTACCATCAGGTACTCCATCGAACAATCAAATGATGAGACCCCAACTACTTGTACAACCTACCCCTAAGCCCAATAATAAAGCTGTGTAGTGCATTGATATTCATAACCAACCTACATTTTCTCTTCCCCCTATGCAATGCAACGATATTCATTTACAATCTGGGAGAATAGTAGAACCTATCATAGCCGATGTTACCTCTTCTGATAAAAAGAAAAAAAAGGAGCATGATGTACCTGAAGAGGTACAATCATCCTCTAACAATGCTGCTAAAACAACAAAACCACCATTTCCTGAGCGTTTAGCTTTGACTAAAATGCCTGAGCCACCTCCTTTCAATCTTATAGGGGAATTACAGAATCTTTATGTCAAAATTCCTCTACTACAAGCACTCCGAGATGTACCAATTTATGCCAGGATGATGCGAGACATTTGTGTTAAGAAGCCTGGTAGGAAAATTAAGGATCCCCTCACAGTCCATGTTATGGGTGACTTGTCTGCACTAATGTCAGGTAAAGCCCCCCCAGTTAAATATGGTGATCCCGACCACCCTACCATCTTAGTACAAATTGGAAAAATGATAATCCCTCGAGTCCTGGTAGACTTAGGTGCCGCTATCAATATTATGAMTCTGGAAACATCACAACTATTACAATTGCAAAATGAAACCAGAGACACCCCAAMTATCCTAGAATTAGCTGATTGATCCACAATTAAACYAGAGGGAGTCATTGAAGACCTAATTATCTCAGTGGAATCCTGGAATTATCCAGCTGAATTTGTGGTACTACAACCTAAAACAAAGTTGGGGGGGCACCCTCTTATTTTGGGCAGGCCTTGGCTAGCCACAACAGGTGCTTTTATCAGCTATAGATTAGGTTCAATGAAAATTTCCAATGGTTATGAAACTAAACAGCTTACCCTCTACCCTCATGCTACACCCTTGATTAATAATGATAATTCAGTATGGGTATACTTTGATGATCAACTTACTCAAACCATCTTGACTATCGGACAAGCTTTAAGCCTTAAATATGCCACTGGGGATGAAGTAATTAATAATTTTATTTGTGAACCCTCCTCTGTGACTCCAGAAATTCATAACCAACTAGTTGTACTGTTGGAGTCAGATAATCAAGAAAACCTTAACTTTGAAAACCCACCCCAAACATATGCCACCATCTCTTCTAAAAGAATACCAGTAGAAATTGAACCTGGAAAAACACTAAACATAAACCCCAACCTGACATATGCTGAAACACAACAATTAATGACGTTACTTCTGGAAAATAAAGAAGCATTCACATGGGATTATACAGATATGAAAGGAATCTCTCCCGAATTATGTACTCATCGTATATACACCAAGGAGGATTTTCAACTGATCTGCCAATATCGACGACGAATGAACCCTAATTTAAGAGAAATCCTTAAAGAAGAACTTCAAAAATTGCTCAATGCAGGGTTTATATATCCTATATCAGACAGTGAATGGGTGTCCCCGTTGGTAATAGTTCCTAAGAAAAACAGGAAATGGAGAGTATGTGTGGACTACAGAGCCTTAAATAAAGAAACTCAAAAATATCACTTTCCATTACCATTCATTGATCAGGTGTTAGACAGATTGTCAGGGAAGAATTTTTTCTCATTTTTAGATGGTTTCAGTGGGTATAATCAGATCAAAATTGCACCTCAAGATCAAGATACAACCACTTTTACTAGCCCTTGGGGAACCTTTTCTTATATAGTTCTCCCATTTGGACTATGTAATGCACCAAAAACCTTCCAAAGAGCAGTTTTAGGAATCTTTTCTGATATGCTTAATGACTCTATGGAAGTTTTTATGGATGAATTTACTCCTTATGGTGTTTCTTTTCAGGAAGCACTACAAAACCTTGAGAAAGTGCTTAAACGATGCATACAAGTCCAACTCTCCCCAAGTATAGAAAAATTTCATATGATGATGAGTGAAGGAATAGTGCTTGGACATTTTATCTCATCTCAAGGAATTCAGGTGGATCCATCCAAGATACAAGTCATTAAAGACCTTCCTACTCCCAAAACCCAAACAGAGGTAAGAAGTTTTCTAGGACATGCTGGATACTACAGAAGATTTATCAAAAACTTTTCCAAAACAACTTCTCCCCTATTTGTGTTACTAATGAAAAATGATGAATTCAAATGGACTAATTCTTGTCAGGAAGCATTTAATACACTTAAACATCAATTATCTACAACTCCTATTCTTAAAGGACCTGATTGGACACTCCCCTTTCATATATCCTCTGATGCTTCAGATACTTCAATAGGAGTTGTCTTGGGACAAGAAGAAAATCATCTCCCTTATGCTATTTATTTCATTAACAAGAATATGACTCCTGCTGAACTCAATTATACAGTTACCGAAAAGGAATTCTTAGCAATTATCTATGCTATTAATAAATTTAGACATTACATCACTGGCTACTCTACTCTTTTCCATACTCATCACTCAACTATCAAATATCTAATAAACAAACCTATCACAAACGCTCGAGTCACCAGATGGTTACTATTATTGCAAGAATTTGATATTACAATTGTAGATAGACCAGGAAAAGAAAATGTAGTTGCTAATTTCCTTTCTTGGTTGACACCTGATGATGATACCCCAGTAGATGATTCCTTTCCTGATGAATATCTATTTGCAGTTTCTTCTCACTCACCTTGGTATGTAGACATCGCTAACTACTTGGTTGCAGGGAAGTTACCACCACACCTATCCCACTGAGAGAAAAGAAGAATCATTCAACAAAGTGCTCGGTATAGCTGGATAAGTGGGTGTCTTTTCCACACAGGACCTGATCAATAAATTCGAAGGTGCATCAGCGAAGATGAGGTTTATAGTCTACTAAAAGCTTGTCATGATGGCCCTTGTGGAGGGCATTTTGCTGATAAGAGAACATCACATAAAATTATTAGGATGGGGTATTATTGGCCCTCACTTTTTAAAGATGCAAAGAAATATGTCCAGGCCTGTGATAGTTGCCAAAGAATAGGCCAACCTAATCATAGAGATGAAATTCCATTAAACCCCTAGATAGTACTTGAACCATTTGAAAGATGGGACTTAGACTTTGTAGGACCCATTAACCCCCCATCCAATAAAAAAATTTACATAGTGGTTTGCACAGAGTATATGACCAAATGGGTGGAAGCTAAAGCACTCCATAGAGAGACCGAAGAAGCAGTTATAGATTTCTTATTTGAAGACATATTCATCAAATTTGGAGTGCCAAGATAATTAGTTATAGATGGAGGACCTCCTTTCACTTCTCATGGCTTTAAAGCCACCCTTCAAAAATATCATATTCAACATAGAATGACTACATCATACCACCCCCAAGCCAATGGATAGGTGGAAAGCACAAATAAAGTAATAGAATCCATTCTCACAAAAATAGTGAAGGAAAATAGAAAGGATTGGTCTCACAGACTCCCTGAAGCATTATGGGCCTACAAAACTACCTGGAGAAATACTACATGATTCTCTCCCTATGAATTAGTTTATGGAAAGAGTGTTGTCTTCCCTGTGGAATTTGAAATCAAAACCTTAAGGACTTCTTCAGCTGTCAACCTTGATTTGACCGATGCACAGACAACCAGGTTGCAACAGCTTAATGAATTAGATGAAAAAAGACTAGATGCCATTCATCAAACAACTATGATTCAACAACAAATATCAAAATGGCATGACAAAACTATCAAGCATAAGCAGTTCCAAAAAGGTAATTGGGCCCTACTGTATGACTCTCGGTTCAAAGAATTTCAAGGGAAACTACGTAAAAGATGGCTTGGACCTTACGAAGTAGACACTTTTTTCCCCAATGGAACAGTAAGGCTCCTCACAATCGATGACTCTAAAACACCGTTACTTGTAAATGTTCATCGGCTCCATCTATACCAGCGCCCTATTTCCAAATAATATTTTAAGGCCACATGCGTGACAGACTCTCATTACCTCTTTTTAGAGGGGGCTCCTACCCCTCATTGCAATTAATTCTTTTTAAGTTAATTTCTTTAGTATTAGATTAGATTTCATTTACTAATAATCCCTGTCAAGAAATACCATCTTACAATCGATTTTTGCAGATTCCCTATCAAAGAACAGGTCTACTAAGAAAGGATGATCCTACTTCAAGAAGAGGCAAGCTTTCCCATTGCTGAAACACCATTGTTCATCAACTCTTTGCTCTTTCTTCATTGCTGAAACACCACTGTTCAATGAATTTTTGAATTTCCCCATTGTTGAAACACCATTGTCAGCAACCTTTCACCATTTTCCCCATTGCTAAAACACCATTGTCAGCAACCTTTCACCGTTTTCCCCATTGCTGAAACACCACTATTAGAAACCTTTCACCATTTTCCCCATTGACACCATTGTCAGCAACTTTTCATCATTTTCCCCCATTGCTGAAACACCACTGTTCAGCAACCTTTCACCATTTCCCCCCATTGCTGAAACACCATTGTCAACAACTTTTTGCCTTCTCCCCATTGCCAAAACAACACCGTCCAACAATTGTTTCTCCCTTCTTTTTGTTGCTGAAACACCAACTTTTCAACATTCTCTGTCAATAAGATTTTGCGCTCTTATACTACATTTTGTCCTTCCAGTCAACAAATCCTTGATACAATTCAATCTAACAAATCAAAAGTCTCCTCCACGACCACTGCAGAACTATTATGGATAGACATTATATTTTGTTTGAAGTACAAATCAAAAGGTAAAGGCGAGGTATGTAAATTTTATGTAAATACAATTAAGCTATAGTTAATGAGAAGATTCCAACTCATCATTACCACTCATGTAAAATCATTATGAACCACACTTAAAAGGGGAGGAGGAAATACCGAACTTTTATACCATCATTTCACACGCATCAACCACCACCATTCTTGTTTACCATCCTTTTACTTGTTTCACCACCATTTGCATGCCTTCACTCGAAAAACTCACTCTGCACAGAAGCTGTTACTCAATTCTTTGACAGTGTATTTTACCGAGCTGGTGTTGAAAGACAAAATTGACCGTCCATCAACTGAGAGAGTGGAACCGGTCCGGGGTTGTCTAATAACCCAAGCCGTTTGGAATGAACCACCCTGATGGGTTTAGCGGCTCCGTTAGCCGATCTAAGG
>JZKD02S1001157.1:1410624-1421511 GCA_000966675.3 Picea glauca
AAGCAAACAGGATCAATTAATTTTGATCACAATCGTTTCAATCAAACAAATCATATCAGGGTTTGACCAATTCATTTCACAAATTTAAAATACAGAGCATCAATTATAATCTGAATTCGACTCATAGGACAAACTTGCCAAATTAGAACAAAAGCAAATCAATTAGCTAAGATTTTCACATAGTTGTTATGATTCGGATTCATTTCCAATTTAGGCGTGAATGTTATTTGAGCGTAATGTTTTCATCAAAGAAACAGAGTCATTATCCTTAACTTGGAAATAGTCAAATATATAACATCACACGACACAACATCGTAACAAGTATCTTCCCAAAAACATTTACCAGTCATAACATACCAATGATAATGAAATCGAATCCAAGCAAAATCGTAACAATCAAACTCGATCAAATCATTTATCAACCATAGCATATGGATCATAACAGAACCAAATCCAAACATGATTATGTTCTAAACTGAATATGAAAAATTTCCTTTTCAAATCGGATACAAACCAATTCATTTGAAGGAAAACTATTAATTTTGTCACCTTAACGAGGCAAGCCAATCAATCAAATTCAAGCAAAGATCACTCAAATCCAATCAAAATCTATTGATTTCTATACTGGGAATAATCAGATCGCATATCAAATCAAAATTTCTTTTTATTCAAAGAAAAGCTATATATAGAATGCACGAAATATAACATAGTCATTCAAGATGTGAACAGAACTGTTTAAAAACTGAATTGAAAACATTATAACAGCTTAGATTATTTACAAAACAAAACGATGTAAAAACCATATCTGTGTAGCGACGAGGCTGCTTGCTTATACCAACTTGGAATTTACAACAACCGTGGTTGATTCCATGTTTTTAAATAGGATGGAGTCGATTCTCTTTTGTTTCTTATCCACTGCTTGGAGCTTGGCCTTTTGAATGGTTAACAGTGCAATCTGGTCTTCCAAATATTGAATCCTTGACTAAAGTATAGGAACATCAATAAAATATCGCTCTAACCATGAATTTCATTGGTCACAGGGTGAATGTGTGGGTTTAGACAGAGCAGGCGAGGGTTTGGGCAAATGACCGAGGGTTTCACAAAGCAACTTAATGCCTGGGTAGTTAGGGTCATCCTTTAGGCAGGGGGGTAGGTTTGATACAAAATCATATGAGGGTTTGACACACAAACCTTGTGAGTAGGGGTATTCGCTGGCCAAGAAATGCTCAACTTCCGAATTGGAGTCCTCACTCAAGACAATAGGGTTTGGCTCAACAGGGGGTTTTGGCTTGTTCCTTGCCATCTTTGAAATCAAACATGCATTCCTTTTCCCTTTAGCATTTGCAGCAAGGTAATGGCTTCTGCACTCTTAGATACAATGTCGGGTAAGTGGATAGGAGGGTCGACCGAGGGTTTAGGCAGTAGTTGATGCAAGGGTATAGGCAGTTCAGCCTTAGTCTCAATTACCACAGGTTTATCAAACTGTATAGGATTGATGTCCTCAAAGCCATTATGGGTGATGAAGGCCTTCCAACTTTCACCAAGCAAACTCAAATGATAAACAATGATGAGCTTAATAAGCCCATGGTGAAACAGGTTGTTATTAGCCTTGTGCCTTTTATACTTTTTGGACATTTTATACAGGCTCAAATGAAAATAGAATGGCATGTTTACAGGATACCCTATAAAAATCATCAATAGACACAGGTGGTAGAGGAACACAAACCCGTATCAACCTTCACAGGTCACAAACTACTTGATTATCATTAATAAATCGTGCCATCGTTTTTTAAGCATAGTTATGGGCATACCTCTATCACAAGAGGTGATTTTGCACGATTGAAACAACAATGTCCATGACACTTCCTCGAACTTGAAATTCTTAAACCAACGTTGTCCAGAGGTAGGTAACGTCGTAGCTGAGTTGATAAACTGTTCATCAATCTCTAACTATATATCGTCGACCTTGGCTCGACAGCCATCGAAGTTCATGGAAAACTGTCGAGCTACGCAAAGGTTAAAACCCTCAAAATGTTTCACGAATGTAAGCCATCCACTGTCTACCAAATCTTGGTGGGCAGTGTCAAACATCAATAGGGATTGACTTCCATTGGGCTCAACTCGCACGACTGGTGCCATGGAGCCAAACTCATGGTAAGGGAAGGGTTTAAATTTACCAACGCATACAGGAGCAGAACTACCCGAACCAACAGCAATGAACCAGCAAAAGGGGTAAGCATTAATGCGAGCATGCGAAGGTTTTGGAGTCTGCCATGCAAAATATTGATTATCCAAGTACAACCGCCAATTTTCATATCTATTGACTCCATAATAATAGTTCAACCATTAAGTCATGTGTACAACCAATAAAATTCAATGTGCATCACCAATGCATGCAAATGTTATACCATAATGTTTAAAACATCCGTCATATAAATCAAAACCCAAAATCAACTATGTGCCAATGTATATAATCAAAATTTTAATCAAAGTGCCAAACAAAATTCATATAGTCAACTAGCCAAATTTATGAAAAGATTATCATAAGGATTATATCATATGTATATAAAAAATTTAATCAAACTCCTATGTATTTCATAGAATCAATGATCAGACAAGCCACATGAAGTGCAAATCCAAAGGCTAAGTGCGTTCAATAAAACCAAATCGAAGTATGAGAACCGATCAAAGGATATTTCCAGTCGTGTAATGATCAATAAAAGGTAAGCGCAATAGGCATAATGACAAAATAAATAACCACAGTTCAGATAATGATCGAAAAACAACTTCAAAAGGAGAAGTTTTCATGCTTACAGTCGTGAAAACTTAACGAAGACAAATGTGTAAATGTCACAAGAAATGAAAGTGTCGTCGATCTGAAAAATGCGACGAAAAACTTGATGTTGCAAGACATAGGTGTAGGAAGCTTATAGGATCATAAAAAAAATGAATTGGCTGCCAACAATGGCGACACATTGGTAGAAGCAGTTATCTCTGCAAAAGGTACCAATTCAGATTAAGACAATAATGATAATTTCAATTCAAGAATAACAACCAGAAAATCGTACAAACATCATCATCAATCATTTTTTTTTAGCAGTGTTTTAAAATATGGAAACCAATAACAATCTTAAGATTAACAAGTCACGGTATTAAAGATAAAATCTTCAATACTGTTGGCATGGCCACTGCTACCAGTAGGCGTCCATAGCCTCGACAGGGTTGCCATTTAACCCATTCTAACATATGTATCTTGTCAAGAAGTTCTAGATCAGAATAAAGGACATTAAAGAGGTTTTTTATATTTTTTGCAGATTTTCATGTACCCGACATTGCTTCGCTTCTAGCGGGCCTGTTCAGTACCCCGACGAAGTTGTCTTGGCGCCATGCATGCATTTACCCACTGCCAGCAGACCTGTTCAGTATCCCGACAGGTTTACAAGCACTTCCCATAGCTCTTATTAATAATTTTATTTTATTTTCTTTTAAAGATATATAGCTGAGCGGGGTGATGCTGAAAATCTTGATATTTTAACATATTTTTTCAGTCCTCATAAGAATTTTTTTTAGAACTGTCCTTTATTTATCTCCAGAAATGTTTTATTTACAAAACAACTTCCTACAACAGGGAGACATCTTATGAGTCATTCCTTTACGGAAAAGGGACAGCGTAAAAAGATAATAGATGATCATGACACGCTTTGCTCAAAGATTGAAATCAATAAACTTCTTTCAAACAATAAAATTTTCCAACATGGATATCAATTTCAGCAATATATCATTGATGTTCGTACAAATTTTCAGAATTTATTTCAACGAAGAAATTTTCTATCATCTTTTTCTGAATAGCTCAGTGTACAGGTATGTATATTTTTCAAAAAACACAAACTGATAAATTCAAATCAAAATAAAAGAACAACGAAAAAAGAAAACAAAAGCAAAAATATATACATAATATACAAGGGTAGTTATCAAGCAAAGTATCTCTTCAGGGCTTGGCCATTCACCGGATAGGTGTCAAGTTGCCCTTTGAGATTCTGCAATCGAAAAGATCTAGGAACGAACTTTTAAGCAATTAAAAATGGCCCAAACCATAAGTTTTGAAATTTGGTGTGCTCACCCTTTCCTTCGTGTGGTTTGTCCCACTTTAAGACGAGATCGCCTATTTCAAAATTCCTATCAGAAGCAGAATTAGAATCAAACCAGCTTTTAATCAATTGTTGATGTTGATCTAAATTACACTTAGCTTGGGCTCTTACTTCTTCCAACTTCATCAAAGCATTAATTCGGCTTTCTAAAGGGGGACAATCTTCTTCTTGGACTTTTTGTGACAACTGAAGCGAAGGAAGAAGAATGTGAGGTGGCATAATTGCTTCTCTGCCATAAACGCGAAAAAAGGGGGAGTCACCTATAGCATCTTTGGGTGTTACCTTATCATCCCACAGTGCGTTCAGCAGTGCATTATGCCAATTCTTGTAATTTTCAGCCACAATTCTCTTGATAATTTTAATCAAGTTCTTGTTTGTTGATTCTGCTAATCCGTTGCCCTGGGGGTAGTAGCTAGCAGAATACTTTAGCTTAATTCCTTTCTCCAAAGCGAACTCGCTCATCTCAATAGAAGAAAAGTATGAAGTGTTGTCAAAGACTAGACAATCAGGGATGCCTAAACGAGTGATAATATTCGAGTTTAGAAAAGCGATTACCTAACTAGTGTTAACAGTTCTTAGCACAACAACTTCAGACCATCGAGTAAAGTAATCTATGTTTGTCACAATATACTTGTGCTATTGCGAGGACGGAGGGTTAACTGGACCTATGATATCAAGGCCCCATTGCTGGAAAGGAGAATCTACTGAGACGGGTTGCAAGGGAAAGGATGGTTTTTGCAACCGCCCTGATGCTTTTTGACAGATGATACATTTACGACACAAGGCATGGGCGTCCCTAAAAAGAGTGGGCCATTAGTAACCGGCTCTTAAAACCTTATGAGAAGTGGTGTCACCACCGAAGTGACCACCAGCTTCTCCTGCATGCAACTCAAGAAAGACTTTTTCTGCTTCGTCTTTCTCGAGACAGCGCATCAGTACGCCGTCAAAATTTTGACGAAACAGTATACCGTTAATCAGATGAAAGGAGGCAGACTTTAGCCTCAATGTTGTTCTCTTGGCGGAGTCAAGGTGACGAGGTGATGACCCATGTTCAAGATAGAATCTAATATCTCTGTACCAGAGACTAACGAGGTTTTGTGTGCAACAAATCAAACTTTGATTGCTTTGTCCTAGGTTTGACGTATCACTATCTTCTTACTGTCCTGTTTCTGAATCAACAACCAACTTACACAACCCTTGGCCTCTTACGATATGAGTTGGGGTGATCTCTAAGTCATACTCTTGCAAGGAGGTGACCCAGTTAGCTCTCTTCTCTCCTAACTCCTTCTGCACTAACAAGTTCCTTACGGCAGGGTAGGGGACAATGAATTTTGTCCTTGACTTCAAAAGATAGGACCGGAAGTGCTTAACTGCTTTGAAAATAGCATAGGCTTGCTGATCAACCGCTGGGTGGTTAAGTTCAACACCTTTGAAAGAAGAGCTCATAAAGGCGATGGGTACTTCGTTGTTATTGGCATTCTTCTAAGTTAGGACTGCGGCATAGAAACGGTCAGAGGCAAAAGTATAGAGTGTAAAATCTTGAGAGAAGTCAGAGCTCATGAGAGACGGAGCATCTATTATGGCCTTCTTTATGGCATTAAAATCTTGATTTTCTGTGGGTCCCCAGTGATATTGGGTGTCTTTCTTAGTCAGGTTCTGTAGAGGCCTGACCATTTTGGAGAAGCTGGGGACAAATCTTCTCACGAAGTTAATCTAGCCTAGGAAAGACTGGATGGATTTTTTGGATGTAGGAGGGGGAAGTTTAGCGATGACTTGATTCCTTTTAGGGTCAATAATAATCCCATCACTAGACACAATGAATCCTAGTAGTTTACCCTGTTCTACTGCAAAGATGGATTTTTTGGGGTTCAAGGAGATGTCGTATTTATGACATCGTAGCAGAAAGGATCGTAAGTGAGCTAGATGATCACCTTTGTTTTTAGAATAAACGGTCACATCATATAAGTAAACCATTACGGAGTGATTGATTAAGCCTTGAAAAGCAATGTCCATTGCTCTTTGAAAGGTAGCACCAGCATTAATCAATCCAAAGGGCATTTTGCGATAAGCATAAGTGCCCCACGGAGTACGGAACGTAGTTTTGAGTTAGTCTGGTGGAGACATCAAGACTTGGTTGTATCCAGAGAAACCATCCAATAAAGATATCCTCTCGGAACCAAATACCCATTGAAGGATCTGTTCCATTGGTTTGACAGGATAATTGTCTTTATCAAACGCTCTATTGAGGTTTCGAAAATTGATGCAAAGTCGATTTCCCTGTTTTTCTTCTGAACTGGGACAAGGTTGGACACCCATTGAGTGTTCCTAACAGGAAAAATTATTTTAGCACTTAGGAGTTTATTCAATTCTTTTTGAAAGGTCGGTTCTAGTTTAGGGTGCATCTTCCTCAGTTTTTGTTGGAAGGGTAAGGTTTGGGGCTTCATCGGGATGACATGCTGTATGATATTAGGGTCGAACGTTTTGAGATCATCATAAGTCCATGCAAAGACATCCTTAAATTATTTAAATAATTTAACAAAAGCATCTTTTTCTTGTCTAGAACATCCCAAGCCTAGATTAATACACTGAGGATTTTCACTAGTTCCTAAATTGACTTTTTCATAAGACAACGAGGAACTATTGGTTTTACAATTGACCGTCTTTTTAAATTTATCTTCAAAATCATAAAACTTCTCTAATCTAACTATGGATTTGGGTATGGAATTTACCATGTCTGACAGAGCTTCAGGAGATTTCGGATCAGGTATTACCGTAAAATCGTGCAAATTGTCATCGTGTGTGCGTTCATCTATCACTGCGCCTTGAAAGGTTTCTTCCATGTGTAGAAAGTTAATGATCTGCTGATCATCGTCAAATACTCTCCAGTTTGTGATATTGTTAGGAACAGATGGTCGAAACAATAGCTCGACGGAGAATGCGTCTGGGGATAAGCCTTCTGCAGGAAGAAGTTTAGAGGCTACATTAGCTAGTAGATCTGCTTCAACATTATTTAGTTTAGGAATGGAATTTATATTGAAAGCAGAAACTGTATTCATTAAACTCCATACCTCAGACTGGTAACTTTTGAGATGTGGGGAAAGACAGTGTATTGAGTCTCTTACCTGCCTAAACACTATTTCAGAGTCGCCAAATACAACCAGGTTTTGAATTTTCATATCCAGGGATTTTCTGAGACCTTGCAATAAAGCCTCATATTCTGCAGTATTGTTAGTACATTAAAATTCTAGTCTACAAGCCATTAATGTCTTGTTACCTACCAGATCGATAATGATGCAGCCTGCACCAGCTCCTTCTTTAGACTTGGAACCGTCGAAATATAGAGACCAAATTTGGTTTCCATTGGGCACATGGGATTGTTGCATAGAAGTTGTTGGTTTCATATATGCTACGATCTTGGACTGTTGTTCCAGATTGATGATAGGTGAGACCTCGGCCATGAAATTGTCGAAGAAGGTGTCCATCCCTTGGACATCGGGTGAATCAACACAAGGTGTATATTGTTCATTAGGATCGTTTAAATCTGTGATTGTGAACTTAAGGTAACGCTCACGATTCACTCTGATCTTGTTAGGCTTACCTTTCTCTGGAAGCCATAAGTGAGACCAGTCTGTCGCGAAGTAACCATGTAGCTTCTTCAACCAGTCCCTGCTCAAAAACAGACCATACACTTTTGGAATATCCACAACAATTATATCAATAACTTGATGAACCTTAGGGTTAGACGATAATCTAATCAATACATTTTTTAGTTCGCCTATAACTTTAACATTTGTCCGATCAAGTTGTATGATTTTTAAGGTAGATGGTTCCACTTCAGCGTTAATATTTTGGCAGACAGACCAAGGCTTCACATTGGATGACACTCCTGAGTCCACCATACAATTATGCACATTTCTATTGAAAATCTCGAAAGTTAAAAGAAAAGGAGGTACATTCTTGCGAGTACTAGGAGTAGTAGCTTGTGGCTTCTTACTCGCAATTTCTAAGGCTACTTTATCTACATTGTTTACATTATTCACATTATTTACATTATTTACAGGGACTACAGGAAGGCTTCCTTTATCTTGAGGATCAGAATTATTTTTAGTGGAAGTATTCTGCGGAACTTTTCTTTGCACAACCTTGTTACCAATTGAATTACCATTCTTACCATTTTCTGAAATATTTTGCAACATTTTTTGTAACAGAAATGGAAACTTCAATAACTCATAAATAGAAATGTTATCCCTTAATTTTTTAAGATATTCAACAACATCATAATCTAAGTTAGGGTTGACATTACTCTGTTTAGTTTCTGCTGATTTAGATGGCTTTGAAGGTGAAGTTGTAGTGTTCTCGGTAGAAGACTTGTTTTCTGTCTTACTCCTAGTGTTATAAGGGTGAACAGTCTCGAAGTTAGCTTGAAAGATGCTATCCGAGAAGTGTCCAAATATGTTTGGAGAAGACTCTTCTTCTTGAACTGTTTCCTGTTCAACTACCTCCTGAGGGGTCTCAGGGGGCATCAATTTATCTTGGGCTTCTAGAATTGTTTGAAGGGCACATTGCAAACTTTCTAGATTTAAACCTTTAGGATTTGGATTAGGTCGGTTGGTGGGAAAAGGATTTTGGAAAGGAGTTTTGTAGGGTCCTTTACTCGAGGAAGCTTCTTCAATCGACCTTTTTAAGTCTATAACTTGATTCGACAATTTTTGAACAACTTTAGTTAAATTTTCCAAATCATAGTTTTCAGGTTTTGTTTTTTTCTTCGAGTAGGTCTGGGGAGAATTTCAATCTTCTTTTTGGAAGAAGAACTAGTTTCAATTTCGTTGCTAGAGGAATCCCTAAGACTAAGTATGTCTTTTTCAATCTGACTGGCCTCCTCGAAGGCCTCTAACAACGTGGCCTTTTTAGATTGTTTAACCCAAATAGCTATGCTTTGATGCAAATCGTTAGTGTAGTAAGCTATTATAAGACTCTCAACAAGAATGGAATCTGCAGGGATTCTATTTTTAAGTGTTAAGAATCTTTGATTAAAGTCTTTAAATTTTTCTTTTGGGTTCATTTTTAAGCTAGAAAGGTCCATGACTAAGACTTCCAGAGGCTTACCGTCTCCGAACCTTTCCAAAAAGCATGACTCAAACTTTTCCCAAGACACGATGGTATGGAGTTGTTGGGCAAAGTACCAAGTGGATGCATTACCCTCAAAAGTATAAGGGAACAACCTACAGATAACATCTTCATGTTCAACATTATGGAGTCTAATGGCTAACATAAATTTTTTGATATGGTCTTCAACTATCTGTTTTGAATCAGGATCAAACTTGGGAAGCCATTTCTCTGGGTGTTTAGGTAAAGGGTGCTAAGCTCCTGGTATAGCTACAACATCCTGATCAAGCCAGGGTCTAGTAGGGTTGTTCTGATTTTCCATTGGGGTAGTGGGTGTGGAAGGCTGAGAAGGTGAATTTCCTTCGTCAGAAGAGGAATCTCCTCCAGAAGAGGAAGGAGATGAGGGAGGTGGTGAAGGAGGTATCCTAGATCCTCCTGCAGCAGGATTTGTGATTGGATCTGTAGGATTCACAATGAGGTTAGTGTCACCTAATTGTTCTCTGATATTAGAGAAATCCAAAGGTTGACCCCACGGACGGTTTGGTTGCCTAAGACGAGCTAAGGCACTATGTGTTTTAATAAGAGATTGACGAACAATCTCTTGTATGTCACCACCTATAGGATTAGGGGTTGTTGGCTCAACTGTGATATGTGGATTGTCGGTTAAAGTAGTTGCTGTTTGAAGGGGAATATTATCATGTGAACGACTTCTAGTCACTATAGGTGAGCAATTAGGGGGGGGAGGAGTCTTTTGACTGCCTCCTGCCATTAATTAAGTTCAGGTCCTCCTTCTAGCGCCATTTGTTGATGGGCGAAATTGACCATCCGTCAACTGAGAGAGTGGAACCGGTCTGGGGTTGTCTAATAACCCAAGCCATTTGGAATGAACCACCCTAACGGGTTTAGCGGCTCTGTTATCCGATCTAAGGTCCTAAGAAAACCAAAGAGAAAACTAATCTAAACTAACTAATCTAACTAAAACTAAATAAAACTAAAACTAAATAAAACAAACTAATAAACTAATCTAATTATAACTAACCACTAAACAAACTAACTAATCTACTATCTCTATATATACAAACTAATAACTGAAATATAACTTATTCACAAAATATACAATATCTACAAAATACAGATTTAAATAAAATTTGGAAAATTCATTTGCTTTCTGCCCTAAGACAGAGGAAGATATTTTTGTTGATTTTATAATTTTATAAACAAGAAATAAAACAAAAAACTAACTAAACTAAACACTAATATACTAATTCTAACTATGAATCTAACTAAACTTATATCTAAACTAAACTACTAATAAATACACTAAACAAACAAATGACAAACTAACCTGGAAATGCTCCAGATTTGTCCTGTGTATGATGACTTCGAAGGTGGTCGGAGGAAGGAAACTGGCACCGGATGATCTAGAAGCTTCTTGTAAACTATAGCTGCAATGCTCTTTCAGTTTGTTTACAGGACAAACAAGACATAAAAAATCATAACAATTATAAGATTTATAAGTCTTTGCAATTAGGTAAACCTGTTATGCAAAAACTTATACTTAATAATTCAATTGATGAAGAAGAGAAATCTGTCATTCACAAACTGAATCAAGTAATTGCTATGTTTTTTAAAT
>JZKD02S1001157.1:1428969-1473894 GCA_000966675.3 Picea glauca
CGAAATGGAATCTTCCCTCTGGCGGGCCCCTCTTTGTACGTGGCATCATTTTAGTCACCCCGAGTTCCATCACCAACTGTTGTCTGACTTACCATCGTCACCATTGGACATCACCTTCCACTTTCCCGAGTTAGTCACGTCCCATAACTGTTGTCAGTCCCTACCCCCTTTCTCTCACAGAAATCCCCTTACTATGACTTTTACCTCCAATCGATAGCCTCCACGTCACCCATCCATATCCCTCATCCACCGTCACCCGCTAGATCACACTCAAGTGGTCCGTTGGCCATTTATTACTAGATAACCTATCCGGTATCCAACTGACCTGTCTCCCGTGCCCAACCGACCCCCGTTTAAATAAAACTACCGTTATTCCCCTTACTTTCACTATTCATCCTTCACACCAGATAAATTCACTACCTACTCCTCCATTACAGTCCGTTTTCCTCATCCACAGTCAGTCGCCCCCACTAACGTTGTGTTTTATTGTAGGTACTGTTGCAGAGATGGCGCCAAAATCCAAACAATTAGAAGGAGAGGAGAATCTGTTTCTCCCGCCTCCTGTCGACCTGGACAAGATCCCACTGGTTGACAAAGACCGATTAATCGCAGACACCAAATGCGATTTTGATTTCTCAGACCTCCAGTCATTGCTCAGGGAAGTTTTCCTGGACCAGAGTGATGAAATTGGACTCTGGGAGACCAATTTACCCCTCTACCTTTTTCCCCAGATCCACCATTTTCCCAAGTTCTCCCTTAAGTGTCAAGCCCATTATATTCCTAAACAAAGAGCCGTCATCTCCTCGTCGGGAGAAATACTAGTTCTCATCATGCCCAAATCAATAGACTAGGTGATGCAAATCCCCCGAGCCGACTCTGCGTCTCCCTTCAACCTGGAAATCCTCATGGAATTGTACCAGAAAATGACCTTCCCCCAAAGAGCTCAAATATTCAAGATTTTCCTTCCCCCATCCACTCAATTTCCTTCCACAAATCCTCCTTACCCTTCTTCCATGTTCTCCACTAAGGGAAACTAGGTCATCTCATCCCTTTGTTCTTTGCTAGGATATTATTATGATCAGTGGGTAGACGAACCCATTCTGGGTTTTCTATCCATTTTCTTTACTGATGAAAAGCCCACCACCCAGTTTGATTTCAACACATTCTCGGTGGACAATATTCACGAATAGTTCGTGAATTTTGGCATAGAAGGAATGTTTAGATACTCATTGGTACTAGCATACTTGTTCGTCTTCTTACAGGAAGATAAGTTTGGATTTTCCATGCAGAAGATGGACAGAGACGGTAGACCTCAAGCCGTCACAGCATGGACCTCCTTGCTCAAGAACAAATCCACAGAGTACAGCTTCAAGGAGTTCATCGATTAGCTCTACCACCCCGTGGTAAGTATGCTAGGTGGCAAGCCCGAGCCTCGGATAAACAATGAAGTCTAGAGGATCTTGCACCTCTCGGATAACACAAAGATAGGTGATTGGTATTTATACCAGGATTACACCAAGATCAGAGTATACGAGTGCGAGTCGACACCGTATAAGCTTCCCAAGTATCTACCTATCAAGATTTTTTCTTTGGAATACATAAGGCAGATTATAAATTTCGATGACATCCACTTTGTGTCATTGAAGAAAAAGCAGCAGATCAGAATCAAGGGGCAGATTGGCTCCTTCATCTGCAACAATTGTGGCACTGGGCAAGAAGCAGACAGGATGTTGAGGGATATGAAGTTCTCCATGAGCTTCCCATGGCATTATGATCCATGTGGGATCATCTCAGAGATGAGGGTGAAGAACAAAAATATCCCTTATGTTCAAGTGTCTAGGCCCGAAGTTGAGAAGTATGCAAATCAGATAGCCTGGGAGCCTAACACATTAATCGAAGTAGAATAGTAGGATCCCTCGGCAACTGTGTCACAAATGACTACTCCACAAGTCTCTAAAGAGAAGAGGTCGAGGCAGGATTTATCTCCGCCTATCACTGAGGTATCTTCCAAGGAATTCCAACTGCATACTAAGAGGCCTAAGACTTCACCAGTCCCTGGCTCGACCGGGGAAAAAGAAGCCCCGTCTACCATAGTGACCAAGTCTGTTATTCCACCCTTCGGTTTGAGTCTCCATAAGTTCATTACCCCATCATTGTCGAAGAAATCCACAGACTCCGCATTGGACACTCAGCCAGGCAAGGTAGGACCCAAGCTGAGCATTTTTGAAAAGTACGAGTTGATCAAGAAAAAGAACCAGTCCCTTACCAACAGTACTTGCACTCAGTTTTCAAAGCAGACGTCAACTGCATAGCATAGGATGTTGTCTGCATTTGACACAGAAAAGGGAATAATTCACATGGCCTTCCTCCAGGCACAGGTACCAGACCCCAAGGCGATCACTGATTATAAAAGGGCCACCTTCGAATTCTAGACGAAGGACGTGCATTCGACCCATCAAATGGATCTACACAAGCAGACAGGGGAAATGGTCTTCTACACACTGGCACATGCTTCTACTGCTGCTTCAAAATTATAGGTGTCCATGAACAATGTTCAGACACATCTCAAGATGGATAATATTTCATCCTTTGAAAAAGACAATAGGATCAAAACTTTGGAGCTGGTCCTCAAGATTGGTTATGATCCTTCGAATGTCAAAGCAGCGGAGGAAATGATAAAGAAGAAAAATGTTGACATAGCCTCCTTGAGAAAACAACTGAAACTCCCACCCATAGAGGATTTGCAGGCGAAGGAGATAGCAGAGAAAGAAGGAGAGAAGGATGAAATGCTAAAGTTGCTCATGGAGTAGAATGCACAGCTTAAAGAAATGGATGCTGAAATGTAGAAGCTATTAAAAGAGAAAGAGAAATCGAAGCCAATGGAAGTCATTCCATTGAGTTCTATCCCAATTTTAGGAGTGAGCACATCGTCAGCAACAGAAATCCCATCCGCGACTCCATTGACATCATAGGAGAAGACAACCGACCTAGCTAAATCCATGGAAAAGATGAACCTGCAGGAGACAGAGATCAACAGGCTTAAAAAGGAAGTTGAGAACCTTCAGTAACTCAAAAATTCCTTCCAGACCAGCCTCTCCAAGGAAAAGCAGGTGACAGAGAAGCTCAAGCAGGAGTTACAGCAGCTCTGGAAGCAAACAGTGGCAGGAAAGACTTTGGCCGAGGTTAAAGAGAATGTATGGACAGACATCACTAAGTCCATGAATGAAATATGGCCAATGATCCAGATCATGTTTGAGAAGAATGAGTTGGTGATGAGAAGCAAACAAGCCATTGAAAAGATCATAGTAGAATTGGGAGACATGCCAGCATAGGCAAATCAGATCATCAAGTTCTTCAATTCTAAGACCAGGGAAGAGCTGGAGGAACTGAAGATTGAAGACAAAACCGAGACCATCCTTGAGGTCAAAAGAGTTTTGACCAAGAGAGGATTAATGCTTCAGTTGGAAGAAAAGGTTCAGGCCATGGACCTGGGGGTACAGAAATTCTTCAGTAAGATTGAAGCTCTCTAGAAGAAAGGTCTTCCTAGTCTGAAAGTTATCAATGATAAATTGATGACACTTCTAGACTACAAGAAGAGATTATCCGAAGTGGCTAAGGATAGTTCAAAGTTTGTAGGCATACAAGGGAGCATCACTGGCAAAGAATTCCCGGATGCCTTCAGTGGGACATCAGTATCCAACACGAGATTCGATACATATTCCTGACCAAGCCTACATTCGCCAAGTATACAGAGATGGACGAAGTGTATCGAAGACTGCTCAAATTCAACGTGCCAAGTCATCTCAGATGGGAGGAGCTCTGTGATCTAATCGATTAGCAGATGAGTTGTCCCGGTCCAGTCACCTATCCAATCAGATGAAGTCATACAGAGGCTTCATCAACAGCCTACCCAGAAATCAACATGCAGTTACACCACATCATCAAGTTGTTCCTAGATTTAGGAATTTTTTTAAGTTAGTTAGGCTAAAAATAGATATAGCACATCCTGGTCATTAATGATAGGATCTTTGTAATTTTAGTTATAAATACTTCACCTTTCTAATTATTGAGGGTTGTTGATCTTCACACCCTGACGCTATCAGACTGTAATCGTTTTGAAGAGATCTTCCATTAATAAAAAGGAGGCACTTTACAGGATTCTTGCGTGTATTCATTGGTGATGTTTTTCTCTCTAAGTTGAATGTATTTCTCACTTTGTTATCATACTATTTTCTACATATAATCTTTCAGAGTAACAAATGTTGTAGGATTTATCTCATATACCCTGTTTCTGACTCGAAAGATTTTTAGTATTTATCTTCTGGTGTTTTCAATAAAGAAATTCTTAACTGCTTCTTTCTTGAAATTATATTTCTCATCTTTTCTTCTTTTCATCATTTAAGCTACTGAAAGATCCAGTGATTATATTATCTCTCCCTATGAAATTTTTTCCTTTTACTTTTATGGTTTGTATTTCATATTTTATTAAACATAGACCCCATAGCCCAATGGATGTGTAGATTGTCTCAACCAATTCGAAAAAACACTTTGACAAGGAAATCCGACCTATTTCTTTACCTAGCCTAATATTTGAAATTTGAAACATAGCTAAATCTAATAGAGAGATCCCTCTCTGAAGTTGGAAGGGCTAGATCCCATCTTCAAAAGTGGTTGGATAAAGTTACCTTAGTAGATTTCTTCTTCTTTCAACCTCTAGGAAATTTACCAAGTTCTAATATAGTGGCGACTCCACTGGGGAAAGAACATAAAGTTTATAATTTCACGTTTTCTTTTCCCTAAAAAGAAAGTTTGTTCCTGGAATATTGCAAATTTGAGAAGAAAGTAATGTTTAGAGGTTGATTGAAATTTGTACATATTATTTTCGGACTCATAAAAATAAAAAGAATATATATAAAAAATCAAAAATAAATATGGCTCCTAAGAAAGTTTATACTCGATCTCATCCAGACCCAGAACCTGCGATAGTGAC
Organism: Picea glauca; assembly: GCA_000966675.3. Classification (NCBI taxonomy): domain Eukaryota; kingdom Viridiplantae; phylum Streptophyta; class Pinopsida; order Pinales; family Pinaceae; genus Picea; species Picea glauca. The sequence goes on from JZKD02S1001157.1 coordinate 1,433,960, forward strand.
AGATAACCCCGAATAGTTGCTAAGGAAAAATACCTTAGCTGAAGGCTCAGTAAGTCATATTCCCCTTCATAAGTCCCTTTCCTTTTTAGGGAAACCCATTACCTTGCAAAATCATGACCTTGATACCTTTTCCCAACAGAGCCTGGTTAGAACCCGGTCTGATAGTTTTGTGACTGAAATCATTTTCAACCCAACCGTTTTACAGCCCCGAACCCCTGAAGTTTTGTCTCCCACTGCGAAACCACAAATCACTCCCTGAGTACTATCCAGTCCTTCCTCATCCTCGTCATCAGTTGCTACCTCACCAATAATCCATTTTGTTATCCCACCTCCTCCACCCATCATGGCATCTCAATATGCTCCCTTGGTGTTGACTCCACCTCTTGATGCCATGCCCCAGGACTACCAAATGAGACTTCCACAGTTCGATGCAACAAGACCTTTGAGTGCAAAACAACACATAGATAAAATGAATGATTATTATGATCTACATGAAGTAGACGAATCTAACGTTTAAATGAGATTGTTTGCCCAAAGTTTGACAGGTGACACTAAAAAATGGTACAAAGGGTTGCGCACCGCCTCAGTCCTTGACCTTACCACATTCCAAAGGAGTTTTCTAGACAGATGGGAGGTAAAGAAAAACCATCTCCAAATATTGTTAGAATACGAAAGTATTAAAAGGAATCAAGGTGAGACAGTGCAAGATTACTGCACTCGTTTCAATAACCTGTACAACGCAATCCTAGATGAAATCAAACCTCCACAGGGTTTGGCCTTGATAAAATTCCCTGATGGCTTTGACGCTAACATGTCATACCAACTAAGGGAAAGAAATTCTACCACCCTGGAAGACATACAGAAAAGTGCAATAAGTGTGGAGGCCAATTTATTGGCAAAGAGGGAACATCAAAGGTCAGAGAGGAGAGTCACAATTAAAGAAGAACCTTCCACATCAACCTCGGATTCCAAATTGGATTCTTTGGCCAGAGAAATGGAAAGAATGATGGAAAGACTTACTTTGTTAGACATAAATCATCCAAGAGACAACCCACCTGCTCCTCAGGTTCGGAATCCTAACTTCAGGAGAAACCCTCCTCAAATCAGACAGAGAGATCCTAGGGATCAAAGAGAGCAGAGAGGTCTGGATCAGCAGATCAGACCTCCCCTACAAGAAAATTATGCCGATGAAGGGTAGGAAGTGATTGAGGAATTAGAGGATACTCAGATAAATCTCATGGGTATTCACGATAACGAAGTTATTTCCTCACCCAAGAAGAACAAGAACTCTTTCTTCTCAATCAAGAAAAAGTAAGTGAAGAACCTGAAGAAGCAGAACAACAGGCATTCGAAAATGCCATTTTGGAGGTACATCGACAGTATAATCTGTGGAGTAAAAAGACATAAGGGAGTTCCCCAAAAAAGTCGATTGAAACAAAGAAGGTAGTCGAAACCAAGCAGGACTTTGAGCCATCTGCTGAGAAGACTCCTGAGAAGAGTACTGTCGAAGTTCCTGCAAAGAAAAACCTTACTATTCTGAAAAGATCATCACAGCCAGAAGTTTCACCTATAAATCCACCCACTACTTTTGGCCATAAGAGTGTAGTGGAAAAACCAGAATTGATGAGCCAAGGCAGAGCTCCTACACCCTTTAGCCTTGAGGGGGAATTAGCCAAAGTAAAAATTCCCATCCCACTTTCAGAGTTGATGAACAAAGATGTTTATCGTTCACAGGTGATTAAAGAGATGACCATTGAACCTGACATAGGCACGAAGGCCTTAACTATTGGATCAAAAAATCATTCATACATGGTGAACCTTACTGATGACCAACCCGAACTTCTATTCGGACCTAAAGTAGATGGTCGGGATGATACTAGTGATGTTTCTCCTTTTTACATCAGTCTAAACATACATGACCTGATCTTGCATAATGCTATGCTGGATTCAAGTGCTTCCCACAATCTGATGCCTAAAGCAGTAATGGAGAAACTGGGACTGGAGGTCACCAGACCTTACAAGGATTTACACTCATTCAACTCCAATAAAGTTAGATGTATTGGTCTGATCAAGGACCTATGAATCACCTTGGTTCAGATTCCTGTGAAGAGCATGGTAATGGATGTGGTAGTTGCAGACATCCCTTCGAAGTATGGAATGTTGTTATCCTGGTCTTGGGGGGCTAAGTTGAGAGGAACCCTACAGCTAGACATGTCTTATGCCACTATCCCAGTTTTCGGGCAACAAAGAAGGCTATACAGAGAAACATTGATGAAATACATGGTTAGTAGCCAATAAAAATGACACAACTATCCTTTTTACTCTGGGAATTCTGACTTGGATTATTTTATATTGTACAATGATGGTGACACAGGAGAACAAGATACTCAGCTGGCAGAAGATACATCCAGTCAAGATGAAGGCCAAGAAACCATTGAGGTAGCAAGGATGAAAAACGTGATAACTGAAGAATTACCGACAGATTTCTAGAGCATGGATTTTGATGGAGTGGTAAGAAAAGAAGGATCTGGAGCAGGAGTCTGGCTACATAATCACAGAAACAGGTATTCAAAAAACCATTCTTACAAGTTAAATTTCCAATGCACTAACAATATTACCGAGTATGAAGCCTTGTTGCTCAGTCTGAAGCTTTTGAAAAGAGTTGGTGCTAAACAGATTATGGTAAGAGGTGACTCTGAGTTGATTATCAAACAAATCAAAGGTGAGTACGCTGCCAAACACCCACCTCTTAGAGCTTATAGGAATGTTGTTCTTGATGCCCTTAGATTTTTCACCGAAGTTGACTTGCAGGTAATGCCGAGGGGACAAAACATTCTTGAGAATGGGTTGGCTACGTCATCAACCACATGTAAGATTCTTTTCCCCCCGACTCGCCCGTACACTGTGGAGGTGAAATGCATACCAACCGTTCCCGATAATATCAGGTACTGGCAAGTGTTTGGTAATGATGACCAAATCGAAGACTTTCTGCAGTGCAAAAACAATTTTGAATGTACAAATATAGATTTAGAGAATGAATATGAAAATGTAAATAGATCTAATTTTGAAATTGATAGTGTAAATAACATAGATTCAGGAGAATTAGGCGATGATGAAATGGATGCCGATGTTTTACATTTGAAAAGCAATGTTTTTCCTAGGGGTCTATTTCCTTTAGAGGACTTGTTTGATTTTAACGACGTAGCCAAAAAACCCAAAATTGAAGCACATGGACAACAGGTAGAAGACTGTAATATAGGGACTGTAGAGAAACCCAGGATAGTCAAACTATCTAAGTCTTTACCCCCAGAGAAAAAACTCAAATACATTGAGTTGTTCAAAGAATATTCGGATGTCTTTGCCTGGGGCTATGACGATTTGAAAGCTTATGATACCAGCATCATACAACACAGGATTCCAATAAAGGAAGACCAAAAATTGTTCAGACAGAAACTTAGGAGGATAAATCCCAAGTTGCTCCCTCTTATAGAAAAGGAAATCAAAAAAATGTACGATGCCAAAATCATAGTCTCGTTGTGCTTTTCCAAATGGGTCTCTAATTTGGTCCCTACACATAAGAAATCTAGGGAAATCAGACTCTGCATAGATTTCTGAAATCTGAATAAGGTCTCCCTGAAGGACAATTACCCCTTGCCTAAAATGGACCACACCCTGCAAAGGCTGGTCGGATCCAGTCGGATATCTTTGCTGGATGGTTTCTCGGGTTACAATCAGGTCCTAGTTCAGCCGGATGACCAAGACAAAACTGCTTTCACCACACCATGGGGCACTTTCATGTATGTGAAAATGCCTTTTGGTCTGATGAATGCAGGAGCCACTTTCCAGAGAGTGATGGATATCGCCTTCGTGGAAGAATCGGGTAAGTTCATTGCCATCTACTTAGATGATGTAACTGTGTTTTCCCAATCTGATGACGAACACCTACGACACCTCAGACGAGTCTTCAAGAAATGTAGAAGGTTTGGGATTTCTTTAAATCCTAAGAAAATACTTTTCAGGTTGGAGGAAGGAAAACTTGTAGGACACATCATATCCAAGGACAGAATTAAAATTGACCCCAACAGAATCGAGGCCATACAAAAATTAGAACACCCCAGAAACCTTAAAGAAATATAGTCTTTTATCGGGAGAATAAACTTTCTACGAAGATTCATTCCCAATCTGGCTGAGCTCCTTAGAAACATTACAAATATTCTAAAAAAGGATGTGAAAATAAAATGGGACTCTGAGTCCAGACAGTCTTTCAAACAAGTCAAATGAGCACTCACAGAAGCTCCTGTTTTAATCAGTCCTGATTTTACTAAGGATTTCTATCTTTTCTCTTTCGCTTCCGAACATACTATAGCAACGGTCTTACTACAAAAGAACAACGAAGGGTATCAAAAACTCATAGCTTTCTTTAGTAAAGAGTTAAGAGAGGCTGCTCTGAATTACAAGATAATGGAGAAACAAGCCTTTGCCTTGGTGAAAGCTATAAAAGATTTTAGGGTCTACATTCTTCATTCTCATACCATTGCATATGTTCTGAATGCAGTAGTAAAGGACATTTTGACACAAGATAACCCAGATGGGAGAAGGGTAAATGGATTGCTGTCATTTTAGAGTACGATATAGAAATTAAGCCTACAAAACTAGTCAAGGGTCAAGGCATAAAAAAATTAATGACTGAATCAAATTTCCATGCTCTTGACATTAATTTTTTAGCTGCAGTAGATGAGCAGGGTGAGATGGCGAATCCAAGTGTGGGAGAGGTATTTCTCAACTCTCCATGGTATGCAAACCTTATATTCGTTTTGCAAAATTTACAAGCTCCCTCTGGTTTGACTAAGACTAAAGCTAGATTTTTAAAGTTGAAAGCATTAAAATTCTGTGTTCTAGAAGGCAATTTGTATTGGAAAGATCTAGGAGGCATTTTGTTAAATTGTTTATTGAAAGATGAAGCTGACAAAGTGTTACAGGAGTTCCATGCAGGAGAATGTGGTGGCCATTTGAACTGGAAGGTCACAGCCAACAAAATACTCAGAGATGGATTCTATTGGCCCACCCTATTCGCCGATGTACATCATAAAGTGACTGCATGTCATCAATGTCAGCTGTTTGAAGGCAAAAGGAAACTCCTTCCCTTCCCCCTAAAACTGATCTTAGTTGAAGCCCCTTTCCAGCAATGGGGATTGGACTTCATCGGAGAAATACACCCCCCTTCTTCAGGCCAGCACAGGTGGATTCTCACTGCCACCGATTATTTTACCAAATGGATCGAAGTAGTACCAAGCAAGAAATCCACTGAATCTGTTATTATCAAATTCCTTGAAAATAATATCTTTTCTCTCTTTGGATGTCCTAGAAAGATTATAACTGATAATGCAACTTCTTTTCAGTCGAATAAGCTCATAGATTTCTGCAACCAATATCACATTGGTTTGGGGCATTCCACAGCCTACTACCCTCAGGGGAATGGGCTGGCGGAATCTTCAAACAAAACCTTGGTAAATATCATCAAGAAAACATTGCAGGAAAACAAGAAATCATGGCACAACAAGTTGGTGTTCGCGTTATGGGATGACAGACTGACCACCAAGAGGTCAATTGGTATGTCACCATACCAGTTGGTCTATGGCACAGAAGCAATTTTCCCCACTTCCTTAGGAGTCCCTGTCATGAAGTTGCTTCAAGATGTACAAGCCGATCCAAATGACTGAAAGAGAAGGATCAACCAGATGATCCATTTGCAGCAGTCTAGGGAAGACATTTTCAACAAGACTCAGGTAATCCAAGAAAGCATCAAAAAGATTTTTGACAAAAGTACCAAGGAGGACGATTTTGAGATCGGAGATTTGGTGCTGAGATGGGATGCCAGAAATGAAGACAAGGGAAAACATGGAAAATTTGATAGTTTGTGGAGAGGACCATACATGATCCAAGCTTTCAGGGGAAATAATGCTTTCTTGCTAAACAACGCTGATGAGACAGATCTGCCAGGAGGACCTGTAAATGGAAGAATGCTGAAAAATTATGTGCCACCTCAGTAGAGACTCAATTTTTCACTCTCCATTGTACATACCATTTTTATTTTTTATTTTTCACCTGAATTTTTTGAGTGAAGAACATTAGTCAGTTGGTTGAAGCCCGAAGAGAAGGCCCTAAGCTGCTGACCACTATTTTCCAATTTTGTGAGAATAAAACCAACGAAGGATACTAGGCAGAAATTTTCAGAATGACAGGAACTAGGATTCTTGGCACTTCACAGGGCAAGTACCATCCCCAGGTGGAGCCATTGTTATCACCCTATAAGTTATAGGATCAACTGGTGACTGGGATATTACCTGTCTCTAGTGTGTTTGTTGACAAATGATTTTTCATTCTGCAAATAATTTGGAAAAGAAAAAGAAAGAAAAAGAAAAAGAAAAGAAAAAAAAGAAAAAGAAAGAAAAAGGAAAAAGAAAAAGAGAAAAGAAAAAGAAAAAGAAAAAGAGGGCATAAAATAATTTCAACAAAAGCCCCATGCAATGATAGTAAGTTGGTCCATACCTTTCAAGCAAATCCCCCGAGCTGACTTTGCGTCTCCCTTCAACCTGGAAATAATCACGGAATTGTACCATAAAATGACCTTCCCCCCAAAGAGCTCAAATATTTGAGCTTTTCCTTCCCCCATCCACTCAATTTCCTTCCATAAATCCTCCTTACCCATCTTCCATGTTCTCCACTAAGGGAAACCAGGTCATCTGATTCCTTTATGCTTTGTTAGGATATTATTCTGATCAGTGGGTAGACGAAACCATTTTGGGTTTTCTATCCATTTTCTCTACTGATGAAAAGCCCACCACCCAGTTTGATTTCAGCACATTATCGGCGGACAATATTCATGAACAGTTTGTGAATTTTGGCACATAAGGCATGTTCATATACTTATAGGTACTAGCATACTTGTTCATCTTCTTCCAGGAAGATAAGTTTGGATTTTACATGCAGAATATGGACGGAGATGGTAGACCTCAGGCCGTCACAGCGTGGACCTCCTTGATCAGGCACAACTCCACAGAGTACATCTTCAAGGAGTTCATCGATCAGTTCCACCACCCCATAGTCAGTATGCTAGGTGGAAAGCTCGAGCCTCAGATAAACGATGAAGTCCAGAGGATCCTACACCTCTCGGATAACACAAAGATGAGTGATTGGTATTTATACTAGGATTACACTGAGATCAGAGTATACGGGTGCGATTTGGCACCGTATAAGCTGCCCAAGTATCTTCCTATCAGGATTTTTTCTTTGGAATACATAAGGCAGATTATAAATTCCGATGACATCCACTTTGTGTCATTGAAGAAAAAGTAGCAGCTCAGAATCAAGGGACAGATTGGCTCCTTCATCTGCAAAAATCATGGCGCTGGGCAAGAAGTAGACAGGATGTTGAGGGAGAAGAAGTTCTCCATGAGATTCCTATGGAATTATGATCCATGTGGGATCATCTCAGAGATGAGGGTGAAGAAAAAAAATATCCCTTATGTTCATGTGTCTAGGCCCGAAGTTGAGAAGTATGCAAATCAGATAACCTGGGAGCCTAACACATTGATCGAAGTAGAACAGTAGGATCCCCCAGTCACCGTGTCACAAATGACTACTCCACAGGTCCCTAAAGAGAAGAGGCCGAGGCAGGATTTATCTTCACCTTTCACTGAGGTATCTTATGAGTAATTCCAGCTGCATACTAAGAGGCCTAAGACTTCATCAGTCCCTAGCCCGATCAGGGAAAAAGAAGCCCCGTCTACCACAGTGACCAAGTCTGTTATTCCACCCTTCGGTTCAAGCCTCCATAAGGTCATTACCCCAGCATTGCCGAAGAAATCCATAGACTCCCCATTGGACACTCAGCTAGGCAAGGTAGGACCCAAGTTGAGCATTTTTTAAAAGTACGAGATGATCAAGAAAAAGAACCAGTCCCTTACCAGCAATACTTGCGCTCAGTTTTCGAAGCAGGCATCAACTGTGCATCATAGGCTGTTGTCTACATTTGACACAGAAAAGGGAAGAATGCACATGGCCTTCCTCCAGGCACAGGTACCATACCCCAAGGCAATCACTGATTATAAAAGGGCCACCTTTGAATTCCAGACAAAGGACGTGCATCCGACCGATCAAATGGATCTGTACAAGAAGACAGAGGAAATGGTATTCTACACATTGGCACATGCTTCTACTGCTTCTTCAAAATTACAGGTGTCCCTGAACAATGTTCAGACATAGCTCAAGATGGAGAAGATTCCATCCTTTTCAAAAGACAATAGGATCAAAACTTTGGAGGAGCTGGTCCTCAAGATTGGTTATGATCCTTCAAATGCCAAAGCAGTGGAGGAAATGATAAAGAATAAAAATGTTGACATAGCCTCCTTGAAAAAACAACTGAAACTCCCGCCCATAGAGGATTCGCAGGCAAAGGAGATAGCAGAGAAAGAAGGAGAGAAGGATGAAATGCTAAAGTTGCTCATGGAGCAGAATGCACAACTTAAAGAAATGGAAGCTAAAATGGAGAAGTTGTTAAAAGAGAAAGAGCAATCGAATACAATGGAAGTCATTTCATTGAGTGTTATCCCAATTTTAGGAGCGAGCACAACATCAATAACAAAAATCCCATCTACGACTCCATTGACATCACAGGAGAAGACAACCGACCTGGATAAATCCATGGAAAAGATGAACCTGCAGGAGACAAAGATTAGTAGGCTTAAAAAGGAAGTTGAGAACCTTCAGTAACTCAAAACTTCCTTCCAGAGTAGACTCTCCAAGGAAAACAAGGTGACAGAGCAGCTCAAGCAGGAGTTACAGCAGCTCCGGAAGCAAATAGTGGTAGGAAAGACTTTGGCTGAGGTTAAAGAGAATGTATGGAAAGACATCACTAAGTCCATGAATGAAATATGGCCAATGATCCAGATTATGTTTGAGCAGAATGAGTTGGTGCTGAGAAGCAAACAAGCCATTGAAAAGATCAGAGTAGAATTGGGAGACATGACAACACAGGCAAACGAGATCATCAAGTTCCTCAATACTAAGACCAGGGAAGAGCTGGAAGAACTGAAGATTTAATACAGAACCGAGACCATCCTTGAGGTCAAAAGATTTTTGACCAAGAGAGGATTAATGCTTCAATTGGAAGAAAAGGTTCAGGCCATGGACCCGGGGGTACAGAAATTCTTCAGTAAGATTGAAGCTCTCCAAAAGAAAGGTCTTCCTGGTTTGAAAGTTATCAATGATAAATTGATGACACTTCTAGACTACAAGAAGAGATTATCCGAAGTGGCTAAGGACAGTTCAAAGTTTGCAGGCATACAAGGGAGCATCACCGGCAAAGCATTCCTGGATGCCCTTCAGTGGGACATCAATATCCAATAGGAGATTCGATACATATTCCTCACCAAGTCTACATTTTCCAAGTATACAGAAACAGACGAAGTGTATCAAAGACTTCTCAAAGTCAATGTGCCCAGTCATCTTAGATGGGAGGAGCTCTGTGATCTAATCGATTAGCAGATGAGCTGTCTCATTCCAGTCACCTGTCTAGTCAGATGAATTCATGCAGAGGCTTCATCAATGGCCTACCCAAAAATCAGTGTGCAGTTACACCACATCATCAAGTTGTTCCTAGATTTAGGAATTTTGTTAAGTTAGTTAGGCTAAAAATAGATTTAGTACATCCTGGTCATTAATGACAGGATCTTTGTAATTTGAGCTATAAATACTTCACCTTTCGAAGTATTGAGGGTTTTTTATCGTCACACCCTGACACTATCAATCTGTAATCTTTTTGAAGAGATCTTCCATTAATAAAAAGGAGGCACTTTACAGGATTCTTACGTGTATTCACTGGTGATGTTTTTCTCTCTAAGTTGAATGTATTTCTTGCTTTGTTATCATACTGTTTTCTACATCTAATTTTTAAGAGTAATGAATGTTGCAGGATTTATCTCGTATACCTTGTTTCTGACTCGAAAGATTTTTAGTGTTTATCTTCTGGTGTTTTCAATAAATAAATTCTTAACTGCTTCTTTGTTGAAATTATCTTTCTCATATTTTCTTCTGTTCATCATGTAAGATACTGAAAGATCCAGTGATTATATTATCTCGCCATGTGAAAGTTTTTCCTTTTACTTTTCTGGTTTGTATTTCATATTTTATTAAACACAGACCCCATAGCCCAATGGATGTGTAGACTGTCTCAACCAATTCGAAAAAACACTTTGAAAATGAAATCCAACCTATTTCTCTACCTAGCCTAATATTTGAAATTCGAAACATATCTAAATCTAATATAGAGATCCCTCTCTGAAGTTGGAAGGGCTAGATCCCAGCTTCAAAAGTGGTTGGATAAAGTTACCTTAGTAGATTTCTTCTGATGTCAACCTCTAGGAAATTTACCAAGTGCTAATAATATGATCAAAAATAGGTTCTCCAATTTTCTCAAAATCTCCACGAAGACCATTCCATTGTTCAAGGGGTTCGGATTTCAATTACAGAAGAGGATATAGCGCAGGTTTCGGGTCTCCCTACCAATGGAATTCTCATGTCCAACCACAAACATATCATTATGAACGCCCAGCAGGATTTCCTCCTGCCAGGGGAACAAATTAAACCTAAAGGTCGGGGTGTCCGACTCAGCTCGTTGCTGCCTCCATGGCCGAAAATTGAAAAATTCTTCAAACATTACCTTACCTGTGAAGGCCGATACCAGGTAGTCTACCAAAACGATTTTGTCATGTTGTCTCATTTACGACATAATAGATTGGTGAACATTCCTTATTATTTGCTCAGTTGTCTTAAAAATATGTCGCACTACTGTAAAATGGCTAAAGATCCCACCCTTTCACTCACCCATCACTGTCTCATTCAACTGCTTATCCAAAAGGGTTTTGCTCAATAAAACCCTCCACTAAAAAATCCACCCATAAATCCCCAAGAAGCTGCTGAAATTCCTGAAAATCTGCAATAACAACAACCACAAAACCCTCCAGATTCTCTAGAAATACCTAGCAGTCTGCCTACAGACCTAATTAGCCCAATTAACCCCCCTACCATACCAAGACCACCCCACACTTTACCAGAATCATCCACTCCTGCCCTTCATATTCTTAGCGATGATTCTGAACCAGACAATTCTTCGTGTCCCATCATTGAGGAAAAACCCCCATGTAAATAAAAGAAAATTCCTTTCTTTCCACCCTTTTTACAAAGAAAACAAACAAGGGCCTTAAAAAGGCTAGCCACTACTACCACTGCCCTAGACCCCCAACCCATCCGACTAATACCCCGTACACCTCTAACCTCCCAAATGCCGGAATCTTTGCCTATTCCACCCATGGGCATTGAAACACAAGAACCAGATGCCCAGTATGTTGTGACATCATCGATTTCAAATCCAGTAGCTGAACCACAAGAACCAGCTACTCATTCAGTCGTTGAAACACAAGAACCAGCTGCTCATCTAGTAGCTGAACCACAAGAACCAGCCACCCATTTAGTAGCTGAAACACAAGAATCAACTACTCATTCAGTGGCTAAAACACAAGAACCAGCTATAGCTATCACACGAGAACTAGCTACAGCTTAAACACAAGAACAAGTTGTTGATATTGTTATCGAGATACAAGAATCAGAGGCCCAGGGTGCTGCAACATTACTCTCTTTACATCAAGAATCTAGAACACAAGAATCAACTGTCGATCATGTAGCTGCTCCACAAGAACCATCTAGTGAGGCTGTGACTACTACTCAAGAACCAATCATTCCTCAACCAGAACCAACAATGGCCTCTGTCTTGCAAGAAAATGAGTTCCTAAGGTCTAAACTGGAAGCCTACAAGCAAGAGCTAGCCATGGCAAAGGAATCCTATGAGAAGGAACTTAAATTGTACACCCTAGCTCGCATAGCAACCATGTCAGAGAGAACTACAACAGAGAATCCATGTAGAGAATATGTGTGCAGTCAATGTGGGGACATCTACTATCAAGCAGGCTACAAAGTAATTCAAATTCCAATGCCAGGAGCTTCCCCTGCACCTTCAAATTTTGCAGTCAAATAAGAACACCCTGTTGTTACACAAGAACCAACAGGACCTTCCAAAATTAAGACTGAGCCCTGGCCTGCAACAAATGTCAAATATGAAACCCTTGCTTTTGTTAATAAAGCTATACAAACATTGCCTATGGATGAATTTTCCCCTCCTAGCTAGATCAATAAACACACCTTTGTGGAACAAGCCACTCAGACCCTACCTCACCCTACTACTTGCAACGCTGAAACACAAACTCAGCCATGGGATGAGCAGGAAATAATATAGAAATGGAAAAAAGAGTTTGTTGTTACACAGGCCAAAAGCCTGCAGGAACACAGACAAATATGGACAAATCATATCTACTCAAATTGAGAAGCTTTGGAGCAAACACGCCAGGAATATCATACCCTTAAGAAACAAAACAAAGAGCTAAAAGGCAGATTGCTCCTGATATTTGACTTGGCACAAAATATGTTGGTTGTAAGGAAACCATCCTGCAATTACTCTATGTTCCTCATGGAACGACTTACATGGTTTTAGATCAAATCAATCAAAGAAGGCAGACCCCATGCTATAATAAACCCAACAGATTTTGTTAAAACCTTTGCAGAAGCCTCTGCTATGGATCAACACCTCCTCTGTGAGACATATTTTCATAATGAGGCCATCCCTGAGAACCGACAGCTTAACCTTAACCCTCTTGTCGGTGACATCCAGATTAGGGAACTCACCTCCTTCTTTAACAATCATATTATATGGCAGGATGACTTCCTAGATGCCAAGCACAATGAGAATAATCACCTTCTCTGGATAAGGCCAGAACCACAAAATGCTGCCACCTTTGTTACAGAGTATTATCAATTTTTAAAGAAACCAGGGATGACTCAACACATTCAACAATTATAGGCATCAGTGTTTCAGGAGTGTCAACATCTCATTAAATCAATAGAGATTGCTTCCCTACAGGCAAATAACATGTTTTGGCAATAGTCTACTGAGAAAAGACAGGAACACAATCCTTTTAGCCCCATTAATCTTGAGATAGCAATCTCCAGGGTGCCTAGCTACATCAAGTGTGTTAAGTGATGTGCTAAAAGCTGGATAGGGTACCAGTTTCATTTTCCTATCCTTTGTATGCCAGCAGAGAAATATCAAATTCATTATAAGTTGCCCAAGAAGACACAAACAACAGCTTGGCAAAGGTTACAACGCATTCAAGGGTTAAGAGCTCCAACAGACATCACCTTCCACAACTACTGCTTGAGTAACTTGCACGCTCATAGTCGGAATTCAGATTCTGGTTCAGAGTGAAGTTGCCTGAGGACATGCAACATATTAAGTTGGGGGGGATGTTAGGACCATACAATGTACCTTTTTTATCACACTTTTTTCTACCTTTACACCCTTGCTTCACTCACATTTAAACTCACATTATCACCTTACCCTATCTTTCCAGAGGTATACAATGTCCCTTCTCTACTATATGTTTAATTTGTTTTGCATATAATTTTACATTACTCTTGTACTTAACTATTGATTAGAAATGTATAAGTGTTGAAACAGTTTGAATTGCAGATTAGCATTGAGGCCTGTTGCTGAAATAGTTAAAGCACGCAAACCTTGTGGCTGAAACAGTCTGTGGACTATGATGCTGAAACAACAACTCACACAGAAGAAGATGTTACATTCTTCATGGTCTACAATGCTGAAACAACAACTCATACAGAAGAAGTTGCTACACTCTCTGTGGTCAATGATGTTGAAACAACAACTCACACAGAAGAAGCTATTACACAGTCCGCGGTCAATGATGTTGAAACAACAACTCATGGAAGCTGTTACACAATCCGTGGTCAATGATGTTGAAACAACAATTCACACAGATTGACCACAACAACCACACCTTGAGTTAGCATTAACCATTGTTGCTTCCTGAGACCAAGTTGTTGAAACAGTTAGAACGCAAATCCCGTGGCTGAAACAACCCGAAATTCGTGATGCTGAAACAACATACAACAATAGTAACAAGAAGACAAATAAAGAAGTTGTTACTCCAGTCACTACAGGAACACCTCACTTAGCACTTGTAATAGCATTCTGTTGCGAGAGACTAGTGTATCCTATTCCAGTTTAGAAAGTCGATCTGACTAAGAATAGGAATCAGATATACACCTATAATTTGTTGATCAAATTGTATTGAAGGGATTTTCCTCTTTAAATAAGAGGAAATCATCATTAGAGAGGAACTTCGGTTTTAGCTAAGGAGGATTTACAGAGAAGGAYGTGTTTCATTTTCAGACATTGTAATATGATACAGTTGACAGATGAATAAAAKACTGTTTTGAGAATTTCTCTCTAGTTCCTTTCATTTCAGGGGAATCTTGTGAGAAGGGAGGGCCCACCTTYTTCACAAGATTCACCCATTATCTTTGTAGAGTGTTAGTGTTATTTATGTTCATGCCTTGATTAAATTCTGTTTTGCTGAAACACTACTTTACTGATCTTTGTTTTGCTGAAACACTACTTTCTTGAACTCTGTCTTGCTGAAGCTCTGCTTTACCAATTGTTACATTATTTTCATATGATTCATGCTTGGGTAACTGTTAATCATTATAGTTAGCAATCCTACTTGGTGAATTTATGAAATCTTGATAATCAGGGATAGGTGCTGAAGATTCCTGCTTAGGAATTAGGGTCTTGTTCTCTGTTAAGAGTTAGTTAGTATTTAGTGTGTGTTAGTCATTTCAGTTAATCAATGAGTTCATGAAAGTGTGCTAATAAGAAATAGGTGTTGAAGGTTCTTGCTTAGGAATTAGGGTCCTGTTCTCTGTTAAGAGTTAGTTAGTCTTCAGTGTGTGTTAATCATTTCAGTTAAGCAATGAGTTCATGAAGTGTGATGATTGGAAACAGGTGCTGAAGATTCCTGCTTTGGGAATAGGGTCCTATTCTCTGGTTACAAAATATTTGGTCTTTCCTTTTGCAGTGTCTTGAAAGATTTCTTTTCCAGGTTGTTATTTTCTTAATTTAATCCAAGATTCTTTGACAGTTATCTATTTAAACATTGAACTCTGAAATAGGTAGGTTGCTTTCCTGTAGCTCAAGTTAGAACTTCAGTTTGTGTAAGGCAAAGTGTGATTAATATATTTTTACTACAACTCTAGGTTGCTTTTGAGATTGAGCATATATAGTGCGTGACTACCTTTGAAATAACAAACTTCCCTGGGTTGACAATTTATGTAGCACTTGATTGTTTAATTAAATAAGCAATTATAGTGACCAACAATCATGTCCTTCACTATTTCGGAACTTCAAATATCATGACTTTGTGACTCCTGTTACTGAGAGTCTAGACTCTTCAACTTCCAAAAGTCAAGTTGTTGATTTGTCGAAATGTAGGTCTCATTATCCTCCACACTTATATCACATTTCGCGATTTCAGGAATCCCAAAACAAATATCCCGATCTCCTGTTCCCCGAAATGTCGAAATGTTGAATTTCGACACGTTTCTAGTGCTGGCCCACAACGAAACTTTTCGCCTTTTTGGGATTTCATACTTTGAAATTCCATGAATCCTGATGATAAGGTTTCGGTTCTCCAACCCACAAACTCCTGGGTCAACAAATATGACTTTGCTTCTTGACAAGTACGCCACCTGTCCACTCTGTTGTCCTCTATCTTTTGGACGTGAATTTTTCTGTCCCCTGAAATCTATGAACTCCGAATGAAAGTTCACGAGTAATCCAATGAACCTCGTTGGCTTGGATCTATGGCCCTATCTCTCATAGGATTATACTTTAGGAAAAAAACACCTTAACTCCTCTTTCTCCTCTGCAAGATAAAACGGCTCTCGGGACTTTGCAAAATTACCACAAAGAATTTCAACCACCCTATCCTTCCCTTGAGAATTTCTACTAAATGAACAAACATTCTTTCGCTAGAACTTGACCTCTGTGAAACAAGTTTTCTCCGTCTCCCTTCAAACAGATTTGATTTCTTTGACCCTGTGCACTCCCCCTGACAACAATAGTCCTTCAACTCTTCTCTTGGTTGACAAGTTCATAACTTTCAACCATCCTATGCACACCTTGCACAACTTCTGTGCCTGACTTGCACTTATGCGGAAAATGATAACAACGGTATCCCTCCTGAGCTTTTAGAGATGAACTCTGAATCTGTCGATGCACTCCTTGCGGACGTTTCACTGCACTCCTTGCAGGAACTCTTGCACAGATAGAGAAACAATTGAAACTCATTCCCTGACTCCCTCTCAGACTTCAAATACTTAACATGAAATCATACATACATAGCATAAAATAAAATGTACAATAGAAAGAGTAAGATAACCATGAGCATAACATTCAACATGCATACACATAAAGTATTAGAACACCATGAGTCTGAATCAAGCTTCGTATATTAATCTCAGAACTTCTTTACATGGTTTCTTCTACACAGTTCTCTACTTCTTATCCTCTATGCTCTATGCTCAATTGATAATGTTGCTAATGTTATAAATGATACAAGATGAGGGTGTCTATAGTCGTTTTTCCCTCCTACGCTCTAAACTATCTAATCTAGAATTTAATTCTACCTACTTACATTAACTGCCTATAAATGCCTTTACACCTTACAAATGAGAGCGGATCGCTCAAGATCTGTTTACAATATAGAAGTACGTACTCTCCTAATTATTACATTAATGTTTCAAAACATTTCAAAAAGAATTGTGCATTGGCACTTTCCAACTGTCTTCTGTCTCCGCACTTGCTTACTACTTGCGATGCTCCTGCATCAGTGCCTTTCTCTCAAGAACCTCCCATTCTTCGTTCTTCATGGTCGTCAACTTCTTTGCTATTCCACCCAATGGTAGGAATAGATCCTTATGATATAAATAATATTCCATTTGCATCATCCATAATTGGTAGTTTTGGCCATGAAATTTCTCGACCCTAAACTTTCCATCTTTCACCATTTCTCCCACTCGAACTAGGAACCCTCTTTTCCTATGAGTTACCTTTCTCTCTGATATCGGTTGTTAGAAAAAAAGGATCACGAAGCAATAAAATAAAACAAATGAGGAAATAAAACACAAAATATACACAATACAATAGAGACACAGATATGTGTGGTTCACCCAGTGTGGGCTATGTCCACCAAATTTTTTTTTAGGTCCTTCCTTTATTATTATCTAGCAAATGAGGGGATAAAACCTACAACAAACTCATTGTAACTTCCTCTTCTTTCTGTCACAGTATCCTATCTCAGAATACAATATTTACAATGATACATAACCACAATACATTTCCCTCATAAAATATGGTTTCCTTCTAGGGAAACAAACCATATCATAACTTATACCGTCAGATTTGTGACCTTATAATGAATGGTCTAGATTTACTATGAAATTACAATATACATTTACAAGGCAATTTTTTCTTCTGGGGCTCTCTTTCCCCTAGACCCCACAGAGGGGGTAACTGCCCTCTACACTCCCCTGCATGGAGGAGTGTATATTCTTGTGGGGTGTAAAGTCTTCATGGGGTATAAACGCGACTAAAAACAAAGACCTTTGAATCAAGAATATAATCAGACTCCACAACCAACAACCCCGAAATGAAACTCAGTCATGATATGATGTGTCTCATGCAATAAAACACATCTCAAAATCAACCCATGAGAGATCCTCTATCCCAAGTGACCCTGCCAAGAACAATACTTAACAACACAGAGATGCAGAGATCACTTCTACATCTTACTGAAGTTATAAGGACATGAAAAGTTTTGCAAGTAAAAAATGATATCACGATACCAATCAGAAACTTGGAAATCATCAGAAATAAAATTTACCTGATTAATTACCTCAGGTTCTAATTCCTTGACCTTTAACAATTTTATCAATATTTACCTCAAGTTCATACTCTTTTATGTTTTTCACCCACAACCCTCTATTTCCTAAACACTCCTTTTGAGCCAATATATCTTTGACTTCAGAAAAAGGGATGTATGCTACAATGTCTGAGTTCCAAAAATAAGGCCTGAAATGGGCCAATCCTTTGACCATATCATATGATTTTTTCTCCATGGTCTTGTATTTGAGCTTAGATCCCTGTAAGGACTAGATCATATATGCAATCGACTTCTCATGCCCATCTACATTTTTCTGCAATGAAACATAAGAAATAGTTTGATCAAGTGCAAAAGAAAATATTTGAAAATCACATGCATAATCAGGACTAGCTAAAGTAGGAGAGTGAGAAAGAGCATGTTTGATGCTCTAAAAATCTTGCTTCCCTTATTCCCTCCAAACCATGCCATGCGCCTTCTTCAACATATCTGTAATAGGCTTTACGATCTCTGCAAAGTTGGGGGTAAATCTGCGCACAAAGTTCACTTGCCCAAGAAAATATTGAATACCTTTTATAGTACTAGGCAAGGGAACTTCATGTATGCCACTAACCCTTTCAGGATTGATTCACACTCCTTATTTTGAAACAATATGGCCCAATAGTTTGGCCTCAAACATACCCATTAAAAACTTCTTGGGATTGACTGAAATTCCCAACTTCCGACACCTATCAAAAGTAGCACACAAATGAGAGATATGATCATACCTCTTTTTAGATTACATAGTAATATCATCCTGATAAACAACTATGAATTCAAATAAAAAATATTTAAATGCATAATCCATAGCTTGTTGGGATGTTGCACTAACGTTTATCACGCCAAAAGGCATCCTAATGTAAGAGTAAGTGCCCCAAGGAGTAACAAAAATAGTTTCGTGGTGAACCTTTCTGGCTACTACAACCTGGTTGTAACTTGAAAATCCATCAAGTGTGGACATCATCTCTAATCCTGTAACCGTCTGTAGTAAATGGTCCATGATGGGAAAATGATAGTTTTTTTTTAAGCATTCCCTATTAAGGTTCCTGAAATCAATGCATACTCTAATTTCCCCATTCTTCTTCCTCACTGCTATAACATTTGACACCCACTCAGAATACTTGATCTTCTCAATGTTTTTTTCTTCATATAGATTTTTCATCTCTTTCTGAATGGTTGGGAAAACTTTTGGGTTTATGAATCTGACTCTCTATCTGAATGGTTTGGCATCTTCTCAAAGAGGGATCTCATGGACCAAACTGATGATATCTTTTCATTCTTTCTATGTGCATTCTTTACCTATCTTGATGTAGCGAGGAGACTCCTCAGAACCCACATTTACGACATCAACCTACGAGGAAACATTAGTTGTATCAATTTTCTTCATATTATTCAAAAACCTCTCTGATCTATCAAACATATTTTCAAGAGGAACTAAACCAGGGGGTATATGATTATCTTTCAACTAAATCACAGAAATGTCCTTCCCATCCTGCACCTCATCGATCAAACAATCATAAAATTATTTCTCACCATGCATAAAATTTAAAATTTTCTCTTCATCATCAAAAAATTGCATAGCAGTAATGTTATCAGGAACATGCGGGCAAAAAGATAACTCAACTAAATTCCATATATATGGATTAGCAAGGCTGGGATCAAACAAAGTGGTCGATCTAGCAAGAGCATAAACCTCCCTATTTATCTCTCTACCAATATGAGAAATATTAAATGCATCAAATAATTCAATTTCATCCCATACCGCATTATTGTACCTTCTCATGCATGGATGTCTTGCTTCACATTCTTTGCATACCTATTTCACAATCAACTCAGAATCTCCCTCCACTCTAAGGGATTTCACCCTCATTTTCCTCGCTTTCTTCAAACCTAGCAACAGGGCCTCATACTCGGACATATTGCTAGTGCATGGAAACTCTAAGATATAAGAGAATGGATAAATCATACTGCTAGGTGTGGTGAAAAATATACCTATGCTAGTTGCAATGTAAGAACTAGAACCATCAAATTGCATAAGCCATACTTGATTGGGATCGTATTTTGGAACAACATGAATAGGGGGATCTACATCATCCGTAATAATGTATTTTACTAGACCCCCCTCCTTAGCCTTGGGTTCCTTTGTGTTAGTATACATAAGGTCATTGTCTCCTACCTTTGGGTCCTCCACATTGTGGAGCATCTTATTTTCTCTGAAGCCACGGATTTTTATGTTGTCCTTCACTGAAATGTCAAGATAAGTCAATTCCATTTGCAAGGTTCCCCCCACATCTGCACACCATTTGCAAGAAAAAATTATTCCACATTGAGTAGGGTAGTCAATGATCACCTCATCCATAACCATGCACCTCTGTGGACATGCAAGCAAGAAAAATTGTAATTCTTTGATAATACCAAGGCATTCAACTTCTATAGAATCCATTTCTTTAACATCTCTATAGGGCCTAGGAATCTGCAAGCCTAACTGATTCATTACTTCTAATGTCATAATGTTAGTTGAAGCACTTGAATCAAGCATGCAATTCCTTAAAATTAAACCATTAATTTGTAAAGACATGAAAAAAAGAATGTGGTTTTTCTCTCGCCTGCTTGTCCCTAAGAAAATTTTAGGAATCTCATCATTTAGATCAGTTTCATCTACAGTAAATCCCATAAATTTCAAAATGGATTGCTGATAAGAAGGGTTTTTTGCCAACTCTTTGAGGGGGAATAGGGATATTTACCTTATCTAATTCAAACTCCATAGAAAAACATGAAAAATTATCATTAGGGGCAACAACATTACCTTGAATAGTTTGTTTATTTGGAGAATATTTACCTTGAACAACTTGTTGATTTGTGATAGATTTACCTTGGATAACTTGCTGATTTGTAGAAAATTTACCTTGGAAAGCTTGATGATTTGTGGTTGTACCACTGCTGGAAACATTCCTTGTTGGATTTACACTTCTGTTTTGTTCAAAGAAAGATGGGACATTTCGTTTTGGACCTTGTGGAGTTGGTAAAAGAGAATTTGTGGCTTGATTTCCTTGTTGGTTTGATGAGGATGGCTCCTTAGAAGTGTGGGGATATTTGTCTTTGTTCCTTCTAACATTCTTTCTTTTGAGTTATTCTAACCTGGTAGTGTGCACCTCCTTAGCCTTTTCGATTTCCTCTCTCCTAGCAGGCCATGAAGTATGTGAATCTAAAGTGGACCTGGCTTATTGGAGAAGGGAAGAGTCAATTTGAAAAACACCTATGTTATGAGATTGGATTTCTGATGAGGATGCATAAGGATGCTCTCGAGAGTCTTCCAACTCCTCTTGGATACTAACATAAGTGACATTACCACTATGGCTACCACACCAGGGAAATGGCCTTTGACATTTTCTTTTATCAAAGGAAAAGAGGTCTCATCACGAGATGGCTTGTTCACTTAAGTTACAATCTAGTGAGTGGCATTATCATCATCTGACAACCAAACCGGGATAATGGTCTTTTTGGAAAAAGATGATTTCCGTGTGTATTAAGGATAAAGGCTCATCTAAGGGTTAAAAGGAAACCCTACCAAGGCTATCGACGCCTGCCGACAGCAATGGCTCTGCCTATGGTATGGAAGATTATCTCAAAATACCAAGTTTTTGCGTGTCTCTAGATCTCCTTTACTCAAATAACGAGGTTATCATATCAGTTATACTCAATCACCCAGAAAAGTAACAATATTATGTTATGTGGACTATTAAAAAAAAATTGAACAGATTTAATTTAATTTTGATTGATTTCTCCATAAATCATTTTTTTCACATACGTGTAATAACTTTATAAATTCCACACATTAAACGACCATCGTTTAAATGATTTTTGGTGGCATGTGTATTTTTGAAAATTATCTATGGTTAGCCCCTACTGGTGGTGGCAACACAATCATTACCTCTCACCCAAAAATAACTCCACTCATTGCTTCCGCCTACACTGACGGTCGAGGACGGCCTCTACATTAATGAGGGGGATGCTCGACACACTTCCCAACTAGCTATAATGATTTCAATAAATAAAAAAACCATGTCTTTATACATTCGTTGTTACTGATATTTTCCATTTCTGGCATCTGCTTCTCCAAAGCTGCTCTAACCAAATTTGTAAACAAGAACGATAGTCGTTCTTTATTTCTCACAAAAATATGGGTGGAAGAAGTGTGTGCAAAGAGTTGACATTAATCTAGGTTACAAAATAGGCAAGAGAAATCCTACATAACCTAGGGTGGATCGAGTACTTTAGCTTCTTGCAAGGTTATGACACATACATCACCCTCGAATTCTTTCAAAACTTGAAAGGAGAAATCTCTATGGTGCAAGGCATACAAATCTCAGTTACCCCAAAAATCGTAGAAGTCACAGGACTCCCTAACACAGGCATTCAATGGAAAGGGAAATATACGAAGCTAAGGGAAGTCATGGAATCTTTCACAGAACCTGGGAAAGAATTGGATAAAAAAGGAAAGGGACTTAATCCCAGCACCCTCAGTGAACCGTGGAAGGAATTGGTAGGGATAGTTCAGTGGTACATCACCTGCAATGGACGATATGATGTAATTCAACCTTGCCATCTCGAATTATTGGCAGCCTTGAAGAAATAGTTAGTACTTAATCTACCTTTTTTCCTGCATACCATACTACATGAAGTTGCCTTATGAACACAAAAGTCCAAGGATCCTGTTACTATCATTAGCCACCACAGATTAGTAAAACTAATAGTGGATAAAGCATTGAGTCAAACTTAGTTGACTTGGGAGAATTTGATTGGGGCCAATAGACCTCCACAACTAGAGCAGGCGACCACCACCCAAAGAGAAATTCTACCACCTCAAACCAAAGTTGAAGCATAACCTACTCAAATCACTGAGGCCCAGACCTCACAGACATAAGCATTAACAAAAAGAAAGAAGAGAACAATGGTTGCTCTTAGATCCCACCCTAGGATAAGGAGGAGAAGCAAACAAACTCAGGAAACAACTGAAGTAGTTCAGAATGCAATAGAGCACCCTGAAGAACTTTAGAATTTCATAGAACAACCTTCACAGGAAAATGTTCAAGCAATTGAGCAAGCAGAGAAGACATCAAAAAAGGATAATCAGGGAGACATGCAACCTAAAACAGAGCACCTGATAAGACACTTTTTGAATAGCTATGAGATAGAAATAGCTCAAGTTTGGGGAATTTAGGAACCTTAACTAACAGAGATGAACATAATCTAGAAAAAGAACCAGAACCAACCTTCTCTTCAAAACCAGCTGAAGACTTTCCTGACATTGAAATGTCTTTTCCAAACGACACAACACAGGAAGAATTTCTTTTTGAAATAGGAGACCCTCTTGGAAAACCAGAGAACTTGGAAAAACAGAGGGACAACCATCTACTAGACAAAACGAAGAAGACGTTGAGATCCCTCATAAATAGAAATCATCCAAAAGCCAGAAACAAATTAGGAAATTAAAGAAAGAAAACAAATTGTTGAAGAAGACGGCTAAGAGGGTTGTGGTATTAAAGTAGAAGGTGGGAAAACTCAAGGAGATTATCAAGGAATTGAGAAAACAGTTAGAACTAACAGACAATATCCACAGAAGAAAGAAAAACAAGAAGGGTAGAGTGCAAGGAATAAACCCTCTTCCTAAGAAAGCAGCTAGTACAACTTTTATATGAATACAGACAGATCCTGAGGACTTAATGGTAGAAGAAGTATTAGTTCAGGATGAAGATATAATTCCTGTATAAACACAAGAGATGATTGATACTGAGATACAAACAGACACTTTGATTTTAGAGGAAAAAACTCAAATTTTTGAGCAAAATGCTACTATTAGGAGACTGGAGGAAGAACTGCTGCAGTCTCAGAAAACCCTGACTCAAAACAGAGGCGAATTACTAACAATAACAGAGAAGTCTCAGGAACATAGTACTATCATGAATAGACTGGAAGCAGAACTTGCGCAGACCTAGCAAGCATTAATTCGCTCCAGAGAAGAAATGCATGAATATCAAGAATCCCAATCTTAATCATAGGGTGCCATCATTCTTAAGCTAAAAGAAGAATTGGGACAAGCCCAACAAGCATTGATTCAATCTAGGGAAGAGATGAGTGCTATGGAAGAATATCGAGCATATTAATCTCAAGCACATAGTGTCATCATCGATAGACTAAAAGTAGAACTTACACAAGCACATAAAGCATTGGTCCAACACCAACATGAAATGGTAACTAGGACTGAATATCAAAGGGTTGTTAAAGAATTGAAGGACATGACAACAACAAAGGGTGAGACTTGTGTTGCGCTTACCAGACCCCAAGAGAAGATAAAAAAGGTGAAAACCCAATTCGAAAAAGATTTGGAGCAAATCAAACACATATGTGATGTCTACTCCGATGCCATCAATTGCAGAGCCCCTACTACTAATTATGTTTTATTCTTGCTGGAACGGTATCTATTGTTGAGAGTGAAGGCCATCAGAGTAGGTAAGCCCATTTCATTCGCCACTGTTCTAGAATTTATTTCATGTTTTAGAGATTAGGAAGAGGAGGTACAATACCTTATGTGTGAATTATATTTCCATAATCTCATTTTGGAAGAAGTTAGAGGAGACAACCCTAGCCTCTTCATAGGGGGCATACATTTCTAGGAATTCTTGTCCTTTACTAGGAACCAGGTCAAATGGGGAAAGGCTCACAAAATGTTCATAAATAGGGAAACTAGTTTAGATCTTTGGATTAGAGGAGAGCCTCCAAAATCCTTCCCAGCCATCATGTGACACAAGACCTTCATGAAAAGGGCAGGGGTTGTGGACTCATTGGATCCATTTACATGTCATCCGCTCAGGTATCACATATTTTGGAGAATTCAAGGAAGAAGCTCTTTTTGCTTCCAAGCTAAGATGGGATGTATCCTTCGATGAGGTTAAAAGTACAAAGCTCTTTGGATTTAGGAATTTCTTTGCAACAACCTTCAAAGTAGAAAGATATGATAGATTACTCTAGGAGGAAGGACCTTCTTGGATGGGATGTAGGTATAACCCCCCTCACCTCTGGTTTCCTCCAGAAGTTTACCAGAAGGATTATCAAATTAATAAAAAGAGACAGGATGCCGCTTTTGAAAAAATCAAAAGAAACCATGGTTTTAGGAGACCTGGTGAACCAACTTTTCCTCCCTACAGTATAACTGGTTTACATGAAAGACTCTATCTTGCATGAGAACATGCAAGAAGGTAAGTTGGGTTGTATGTTGGGTTACGAAAAAGGTATAAATATCTTCCTTTTTTCCCATAGTTCATGATATGATTTTGATTGATTCTTTAGATAGTTAGGGATAGATAGGAAAGAATATGATTAATATGTCTCTTAAGGTTGTTATTAAATTTTAATTAAATAGATTCTAATTTATGATTGGAATGGTTTGATTTTGTTGCAGAATTGGATAAATAACTGTCAAAGATAACTAAAGAGATTTTAGCTATGCGCAAGCTATTGGAGGTTGAAGACTTTTTAGGCGCAAAGCAGTTTTGAAAATAATGCATTGTCTATATTGTAACTTTATAATAGTAAAGAAATCTTGAGGATATTTCAATCCTCAAGATAGCTTGATTTACCCAAACTATTGTAATATATAAGAGGGTAATAGATCCAGAAAAAAAGAGGAAAAAATGCATTCAAGTATTTAGACTCAGAATTGCTTTGCACAGACAGTTTTTGTAAATGTTTTACCAGCCATGGAATCAATGAAAGTTTTGAGTGTTTTTTATCATTTCTGTGCTCCGAGTTTCTCATAGCAGTACTTATGAAGACCGAGGGCCCAGTCTGAAGGAGCTACTTTCTCGTTTTTTAATTGTATCAGTTCGAAGTTTGATTTCCATTTTGTGATTCAGATCTCTTTTACAATAGCCAAGGATAAATGCATAAGTGTGTTAATGATTTTATGATTGTTTGCATATAGAAGACAAACATTTCCATTAGTTATTAATGATTTCCGTTATGATTTCCATTTATGAAGTTATTGCTTGACAGTTGCTCACATTTTCATCCACGATGTTCCTTTTCCTTAGATTTATGATTGTTGTTCCTTTCGGTTAAAGTTACAATAGTTGTTCCTTTCGGTGAAAGTTACATTAGATATCCCTTTCGCTTAGATTATAATTGTTGTTTCTTTCCATATATAGAGTAATTTGTTATTTCCTTTCTAGTAATCAGAATTCATAATTGATAGTTAATTCTACAAGTCCTTACTTAGATTCAATCACTGCTTTCTAGTTAAGTGAATTCAATAGATTAATTAGTTCCTTTCCATTTTACTGCATCTTAGTAATCATATTTCAATTCCATTTATTTCTTAGAATCTTTGGTGAATGGTTGAGGAACTTGATTGTTGATGAACTCAGATTTTTTTTAGCTACACGATTTTAGGCTACCTACATAGACTTTGCTGATATTCTTGAGATAAAAGACGAATCTCCGGGTTGATAAATTAATGTTAAACTAAGGTTGTTTTTAGGATATCTTTAGACACCAACATTTTGGCGTCGTTTCCGGGGAGAATGTCAAATGTAGCATAGGTTGTGTCTCTAGAGGACCAGGTATTGAAGATGGAAGGTAAGAACCTATGCAGTTAATAAGTAAAATGCTTATGCCAACGCTTACCTCTAGTTGACACTTAAGAGGCTTCGTAGGTGATTTATTTTGTTGTTGTGTGAAGTGTGTATGACTAGAAAAAAGGATCTTGAAAAACCAAAACCCCCACCTAAAATTACCAAAACCTAGGGTTCAGTGATCCCTGGAAGAAGCATTTTCATAGAGTAAATCATCAAAAAGGGTGAATCTCAATATTTGGTTGGACCTAGGAAAGAACCCACTCGAATCCCTCAGGCGGTAGTTTCACCAACTACAGCCCACGCTAAGATTCATAGCAAAATTGAAGGGACCGAGCAGAGCTTTCAGAATACAGATCTCCCACCACTCAACCCCTTAGAAGAGGGAAGTTCTAATATTCTAGAAGAGGGAATAGGAGAAACTAGCAAGGTTGCCAAGGCATACCCACCACCACAACCACCTGATCTTGAGTATCCTGCGAAAGAAGAAGGAATATCTAAAATCCCAGATAAAGGGAGTGTAGTTAAATTTCTTGGAAGACCAAATAATCAACAATTTCTAATAGAATACCTGGATCAAGAACCTCCTGAAAATTTTTGGCACATTTTCGATCAAATGGCACAACCAAATCAACAACAACCCCAAACCTGCACGCTGGAGTATCCAATAGTTGATCCAATTTCCATTGCCCCCATGAAAGCAATTCCCTTACAAAACCTGCCAACCTTCCATGGACTGATTTCAGAAGACCCAGATGCATTCCTATTTGAATTTGATGTCCTGTGTAGAGGGTATGATTACACCTCTGAACCCCAAAAATTAAAACTATTCCCCTCTACCTTGAACGGACCAGCCCTACATTGGTTCATGGGATTGGGACGTGGAACCATCAATTCATGGGACTAGATGAAACAAACCTTCATGTTAAAATATCAGGATTATTGCAGAACCAGAGACCTAAAAGATGAAATATTTCAAATGACTGTAAAAGAAAATGAATCATTAGAAGAATATGTCGAAAGATTTCATTATAATTTGCAAAGATCACCCTATGGTACATTACCAGGTGAAGTACTCAAAGCAACTCTGATCAAAGGTATGAGAGATGAATGGGTAGAAACATTGAATTTAATGGGGAATGGTGACATTTATCAGGAAACTTATGAAGATATTGTTCTATTGTGTATCAGGTGCTCATGAGGAAGTACACAGATTAGTTCAGGAATGCTGATATCCCTCACAAGAAACAACAATATCTCCAGCAGGGGTGTTACGCGAGCTGAAGTCGGTAATCTCCTAGAAAACTTAAAAATAGATATTTTGAGCACTCTGACTACACAATTGGATGTATTGCAGGCCAAACAAAAAAAGGTAGAGGTAGAGTAGACCTTGGCTATATTTTGCCACAGGTGTAGAAAGAAACATGGTCCAAGGTAATTCCCCTTGGATATAATTCAGGTTTGCGCTAATTGAGCCAAGGATCATGACACAGAGGAATTCACATCACTCCTTGGATTGAAATTTGTATTCAAAGAAGAAGAAAAGGAAAAAAAACCATTATATCTAATGGATCAGCGCCATCAGTGGTAGTTTGGGCCTCAAAATACATTTTAGGACCCTTCCTCTTTCTTTCCTGGACATTACAATCAACAACAGAATCCTGGACAGTATAATCAATAGCAGAATTTTGGAAGCACATGGCAGGGCCAACCATTTACTAATCAGAACTGGCAGCCTCAGCAGTACCCACCTGCAATTCCTACCTGGCCAAACTAGCCTGCCACAAACCCCAACTGGAAAAATCAACCAACTAAAAGTTCCAATTGGCCAAATTCACAATACCCCACCTCATCCTGACAAAATTTGAATAATACCTACCCTCCACAATGGCCTAACTCGATTGCCCAAAACCCAAATTGGAACCAGAACTGGCAGTGCCCCATGGGGATGAAAAACCAACCTATGGGGTTGACCTCTCAAACCCAACCTCCATTACAAACTCCACTCCCATTGCCCCAATCACAATTGGGCCCTCAATTACCTGCCCAACCCCACCCAAATCCCAATAATAGACCAACTCAACTCATCCAGATTATGCAAAGTGGAGAAGGGGAAATCAATCCAGTAGGGTACAATGAACTTCGATTAAGATTAGGGTGCATCATCTCCCCCGAACAAAGTGACGTTCCCCAAGAACAGGGAAATGAAAAACAACCAGCCATAACACCTCTGATTGTTGTAATAACAGAAGAAATCAGGCAAGGGAGGAACACAGTCGAATCACAAGACTCTAATAAGGATGCAATTCCCTCCCCTCCGTTCCCCGAAAGACTGATGATAGTGAAACCCACCGTATATCTTGATTTCAACATTATAGGGGAAATTATAAATTTATACATCACACTCCTGCAAGCCCTGCAAGACATACCGATCTATGAAAAGACAATCAAGGAGCTATGTGGGAGGAGGCCCGTAAAAAAAATAAAAATTCATCATCAACATTTCATGTAATGGGAGCTTCATCTAATCTAATTTTGGGTAGAGAAACACCAGTTAAATATGTATATTTGGGGAACCCCATAGTAACAGTTCAGATTCAGGGTTGTTCCTTTCCAAATACCCTAGTTGATTTGGGGGAGGCCATCAATATTCTAACTATGGAAACCTGCAATGCCCTGGGTCTTCACTCTTTCGACCTAACCCCAATTATGTTGCAATTGGTCGATCGATCAGTGGTCAAACCACTCGGCACACTACATGATATAGCCATTTCAGTTGATTCTTGGGAATATCCCACAAATTTTCTCATCATCAACCCAAGAAGTGGACTTGAAGGGCATCCATTGATATTGGGCAGACCATGGCTCACGACAGCTGATGTGTACATAGGTTGTCGATAGGGTACAATGAAAATTGCTAGAGGAGGGGCTACAAGGAATCTCATCTTATATCCTACAGCCAAACCTAGTCCAACGATCGTACACCCGCAATTTCCACCACCACGATATTCCAAGAAGGATCTGCATGTCCCACTTACAATGGAAGAAGCCCTCAAGCACAAGAACCAGCTAGAGGATGATGTAATCAGTGGGTTTATTAACAACCCAACATGCCAGATACTCCAAGCTATTCTATATTGTGAAGCACAGGCAGACCCGTTGGAAGATTTAATGGAACAACAAATTCCAACTACCGTTGTTCACAATAGAAAATCCATTGAGATCACACCAAGGAAGTCTTTGAACATTAATTCCAACCTAGAAGAGAAATAACAACAAAATCTAATCCAAATTCTCTCTAAATACCAGCAAGCTTTTGCATGGGAGTACTCTGATATGAAAGTTATTGATCCACAACTTTGCACACACCACATTTATATTGAGAAAGACATCTGACCTATCCGACAATCGCAAAGAAGACTAAATCCCCACCTCATAGATATTGTTAAAGAAGAGATACAAAAGTTATTGGACACAGATTTTATATACCCTATCTCTGATAGTCGATGGGTTTCCCCAATAGTCATCGTCCCAAAGAAAAATGGGAAGTGGAAAATCTACATTGATTATAGGGAAATAAACAAAGCTACTCAAAAAGATCATTTTCCATTACCTTTCATTGATCGGGTCCTGGATACCTTGGCAGGGAAGAAATTATTCTCTTTCCTACATGGTTTTAGTGGCAATAATCAGATCCAGATTACCCCAGATGATCAGGATAAAATGACATTCACATGTCCCTAGGGTACCTTTGCCTACAAAATATTGCCTTTCGGACTTTGTAATGATCCAGCTACATTCCAAAGGGCCATTCTGAGCATATTCAGTGATC
Organism: Picea glauca; assembly: GCA_000966675.3. NCBI lineage: Eukaryota > Viridiplantae > Streptophyta > Pinopsida > Pinales > Pinaceae > Picea > Picea glauca. The sequence continues at coordinate 1,464,370 of JZKD02S1001157.1, forward strand.
TAATTAGCGAAGGGCTTGAAGTCTACATGGATGATTTCACCACGTAATGCGACGACTTTGATCAAGCCTTAAATAATATAGAGAAGGTATTGGAATGGTGCATCGCTACTAGGTTATGTTTAAGCCACAAAAAATGTCACACGATGATGACAGAAGGTGTGGTATTAGGGCATTACATTTCTGCAGATGGAATTAGAGTAGAACCAACAAAAATTGAGGTAATTCTTAATCTACCTACTCCACACACACAAAATGAGGTATGTAGTTTCCTTGGTGCTTCAAGATACTATCGCAGATTTATGCCAAATTTTTCAAAAACCGCTGCGCCTTTACATTCTTTGACAAGTAATGTAGAATTTCAATGGTCTAACAAATGCGATGTGGCTTTTGTAGGACTAAAGAAACTGATCTCAACAACGCCAATGTTGAGGGGACCTAATTGGAAAATACCATTTCAAATTTCCATCGACGCCTCAGACATTTCCATAGGTGTTTTTCTGGGATAGGAAGAAGAAAAAAAACCCTACACCATTTATTTCATTAGCAAGAATCTAACTCCAGCCGAATTTAATTATACAGTGACAGAGAAAGAGTTCTTAGCTGTTATACATGCCATCAATAAATTTCATCATTATATAATAGGCTATCCAATTATCCTGTATATTGATCATTCTGCCATTATATATCTAGCTAATAAATCAATTACTAATGGACGGGTCACTCGATAGTTATTATTATTGTAGGAATTTGATATCACCATCAAAGATCGACCTGGAAGAGAAAATGTTGTCACAGACTTCTTGTCCCGCATCCCAAAAATAGATGACTCATTAACAATTGAGGATCAATTCCTGGATGAACATCTGTTTGCTTTCGACACAAAACCACCTTGGTACGCTAATGTAGCAAACTATCTAGCAGCGGGAAGATTACTGACACATTTATCATCAAAGGAAATATGACTAATCTGACAGTGTAGTGCACGATTCACTTGGATTAGTGGATATCTTTTCCATACTGGAGCTAATCTCCAGATCCAATGATGCGTATGAGAGGACGAAATATATGACATATTGAAATCAGGACATGACGAGCCCCGTGGGGGGCATTTTACAGACCACAGGACTAGACAAAAAATCTTACAGATGGGCTATTATTGGCCCTCTATATTCAGAGATTCCAAGAAATATGTCTAGACATGCAACAACTGTCAGCGGATAGGGAAACCAGGTCAGGCTGATGAAATTCCCTTGAAAACACAACTAGTCATAGAACCATTTGAAATATGGACGCTGGACTTCGTTAGCCCCTTTAATCCAAAGTCAAATCAAAATTCCTATATTCTCATTTCAATAGATTACATGACCAAATGGGTAGATATGGAAGCTTTACCAAATGCAATAGAAGAAGTAGTCATCAAATTCCTTTTCAAATTGTTTGTACGGTATGGACTACCCAGAGAAATAATTACTGATGGAGGGTCACAATTTACAGGCCATAGAATCACCACCACCCTGGACAACTATCACATTAATCATAGAATTACTTCTCCATACCACCCACAGGAAAACAGGCAAGCAGAAAGCACCAATAAGGTCCTAGAGGCAATTCTGACGAAGACTGTCTCAATAAACCGATAGAATTGGGCTACTGAGCTCCCAAATGCCTTATGGGCTTATCGTACAACCTAGCATAACACCATTGGATACTCTCCTTACCATCTAGTCTATGGTAAGGAACCCATCTTCCCAATAGAATTCGAGATCAAGACCCTAAGAATGGCCCAGGAAATTGGACTAAATCTTACAAAAGCACATAAATGATGCCTTCAGCAACTCAATGAATTGGACAAAGCATGCTTGTCTAGTGTGGAGCGTACAACTGTTATCCAGTGACAGAGAGAAACCTGGCATGACAAGCATATCAAGAAGAAATCATTCAAGAAAGGTGACTGGGTGCTCCTCTATGATTCCAGATTTCAGGACTTTCCTAGGAATTTACAGACACAATGGCTAGGGCCATATGAAATTAATGAATTCCATGATAATGGCATAGTTACTTTGAGCACCATCGATGGTTCTGGATCACCCTTTCTAGTCAAAGGACACTGGTTTCGACTTTACCACCAGCCACCTTCAAAAGATTCTTTCTGTCAAGAAGTAAGTAAAGACCCTACGATGCAGATTTTGGTTGGCTGGGAAGGTAACCCAGCCACCCCAACTCCATAAATGATGTATTATGTTTATATTGTACATACTATACATAGTTTTCCAACTGAGTGGTTAGTTTCTTTTTTGTTTTATAAAAATTCATCTAGGAAACAAGAATTAGGACAGATAACTACAATCAACACCTTCTTCTGTTCCATACTCCCATTTTGTTTTATCATACAGAATCTGTCTTTTACATGTTCATGACGATGTTGTTCCTTTCTTGCATGCCCACTGTTCCTTTTTGGAATGAAACAATTGTTGTTTCTTTCTCGCGCACCTGTTGTTACTTTTTGGAACAAAACAACTGTTGTTCCTTTCTCGTGCACCTGCCATTCCTTTTTGGAATGGAACAATTGTTGTTCCTTTCTTGTGCACTTGTTGTTCCTTTTCGGAATGGAACAATTGTTGTTCCTCTCTCATGCACCTATTGTTTCCTTTTGAATGAAAAAACTGTTGTTCCTTTTCCCACGCCTGTTGTTCCTTTTTGGAATGGAACAACTGTTGTTCCTTTCTCGAGTGCCTATTGTTTCCTTTTGAATGGAACAATTGTTGTTCCTTTTCACGCAATTGCTATTTCTTTCTCGCGATCCTGCTGTTCCTTTTTGGAACGGAACAACTGTTGTCCCTTTCTCACGTGCATGTTGCTTCCTTTTGAATGGAACAACTGTTGTTCCTTTCTTGCACACCTGTTGTTTCCTTTTGAACGGAACAACTGTTGTTCCTTTTCGCACAACTGTTGTTTCCTTTTGAACGGAACAACTGTTGTTCCTTTTCACACAACTGTTGTTCCTTTCTCGCGCGCCTGTTGTTCCTTTTTGGAACGGAATAACTGTTGTTTCCTTTCTTGCATGCCTGTTGTTTTCTTTTGAACGGAACAACTGCTATTTCCTTTTCGAGTACCTGTTGTTCCTTTTGAACAGAACAACTGTTGTTCCTTTTCGCGCGATTGTCATTCCCTTCTTTACCATTCAAACACTATCCATTCTTTCGTAAGTGCATCTTTCATCAAATAAATTTTACCAACACTGTCTCTAATCATCACTACAATGATCTGTCATTATTTTGTGGATGGTTCCTCACACCTTATCAAAAAAAAAAAAAAAATGTGGAACAATCTCTCTGAAATATCTTAAACCTTGTTCATAATTGATCGCCACCATAAGTTTCTTCTTTCCCCTATATATACAAATATACCTGAATGATATTCTACCTCTATATTTTAAGGGGTCTTCATCACACTTTTACTTGGCATATTTACACTTCCTTATACCATCCCTTACTCTTAAGGAGTAGATGATGCTCCCTTATATATATATATATATAATAAAAATTTCCCATAAAGAACGGGGGGTCTCATCATGATCCAACCTACCACAATCATAGGATACTAACCTAAGTGCCATTCCCACTATGGCTACCACACCAAGGCAATGGCCTTTGACATTTTCTTTTGTCAAAGGACAAGAGGTCTCATCACGAGCTGGCTTGTTCACTTAAGTTATAATCTAGTGAGTGGCATTATCATCATCTGGATACCAAACCAGGATAATGGTCTTCTTAGGAAAAGACAATCCAAATATTTATTAAGAAACGATACAAATAAATAAAGATACACAACAAAAAAACATTTTTCATAAAGAACAGGGGGTCTCATCACGAGCCAACCTACCACGATCATAGGATACTAACGTAAGTGACATTCCCACTATGGCTATCACACTAGGGCAATGGCCTTTGACATTTTATTTTGTCAAAGGACAAGAGGTCTCATCACGAGCTAGCTTGTTCACTTAAGTTACAATCTAGTGAGTGGCATTATCATCATCTGGCTACCATACTAGGATAATGGTCTTTTTGGAAAAAGATGATTCACATGTGTATTAAGGATAAAGGCTCATCTAAGGGTTAAAAGGCAACCCTGCCAAGGCTATCGACGCATGCCGACAGTAGTGGCTCTACCTATGGTATGGAATATTATCTAAAAATACCAAGTTTTTGCGTGTCTCTAGATCTCCTTTACTCAAATAACGAGGCTATCATATCAATTATACTCAATCACCTGGAAAAGTAACAATATTATGTTATGTGTACTATCAAACAAAAAAAATGAACAAATTTAATTTATTTTTGATTGATTTCTCCATAAATCATTTTTTGCACATATGTGTAATAACTTTATAAATTCCACACATCAAACGAATATCGTTTAAATGATTTTTGGTGGCATGTGTCTTTTTGAAAATTATCTATGGTTATCCCCTACTGGAGGCGACAATGCAATCATTACCTCTCACTCGAAAATAATTGTACTCATTTCTTCCGCCTACACTGACAGTCAAGGACAACCTCTACATTAATGAGGGGGATGCTCAACACACTTCCCGACTAGCTATAATGATTGCAATAAATACAAAACCCACGTCTTTATACATTCATTGTTACTGATATTTTCCATTTCTGGCATCTGCTTCTCCAAAGCTGCTCTAACCAAATTTGTAAACATGAACGATAGTCATTCTTTCTTTCTCACAGAAATATGGGTGGCAGAAGTGTGCACAGAGAGCCAACATTACTCTAGGTTACAAAACAAGCAAGAGAAATTCTACATCACCTAGGGTGGATTGAGTACTTCAGCCGCTTGCAAGGTTATGACACAAACGTCACCCTCGAATTCTTTCAAAACCTACAAGGAGAAATCTCTATGGTGCAAGGCATACAAATCTCAGTTACCCCAGAAATCGTAGAAAAAGTCACAGGCCTCCCTAACACAGGCATTCAATGGAAAGGGAAATATACGAAGCTGAGGGAAGTCGTGGAATCTTTCACAGAACCTGGGGAAGAATCGGATAAAAAAGGAAAGGGACTTAATCCCATCACCCTCAGTGAATCGTGGAAGGAATTGATGGGGATAGTTCAGCGGTACATCACCTGCAATGGACGATACGATGTAATTCAACCTCTCCATCTCAAATTGTTGGCAGCCTTGAAGCAATGGTTAGTACTTAATCCACCTTTCTTCTTGCATACTGTTAGGGCTCAGAAATGCCATATTCTCATCCACCTTTCTTGTCATCCTTCTTTACATTTCATCACCCCATTAATATTTGATGATATCATTTCCATAAATATACTTGGGTTTCACCTTATTGTTATCCACTTTATTCATTTTAATATTTAAAAGGAATTTGTGATTAAATGTTAGAAAATCAACATGTTTTCATATATATCTCAAATATGTGTGAGCTTTGTAATGTGTAGGAATATGTGAAGGATTAATTCAAAGGACTTCTCGAATACTTCCTCCACCATTTCAATATTTGAGAAGATAATTCAAGACCATTCCAAAGGAGAAGATCATGAAGATTTGGTTGGAATATCTTATCTAAGATATATGAGAGATATGTGTGAGGATTTAAAAGGATTATATTTTGTAATAATGGGAAATAGGTTGAGAGAATAGTGGATCTGTAATAATGAGATGGTTATATTATCTTCAAGGCTCTCATGTATAAAAGAGAGTGCTCTCTCTTCATGATAATTCAATGAGGATGTAATTAGAATTAGAGTAGTCATTAGGATTCAAAAGAGAAAATGATTCTTAGCTTTGATTCATATTCTTTCATTGTTATGCTTTCATGATTGTCATTTGATTATTGTTATGTAATTCAAGATAGCTTTATTGTGCGAGCTCACATATGTTATTTGTCGTTAACTCTTCACATGTTGTATTGCTTTTCCTTTATGCAATTTCCTGCTTTCCTAGATTAATGTTTCCTGCTTTCCTAGATTAGTTTCATTTCAAAATTTTAGATTAGATTGCTTCTACTTTAGTCCTGCATATATAGTGCATGTGCTTCGTAAGCCTATGAACCTCGGATTGACAAATTAAATGGTTGGGCAAATACTACAATGGAAATAAACAACAATATTTCCGCCTAACACATACCATACTGCATGAAGTTGCCTTACGAATACAAAAGTCCAAGGATCCTGTTACTATCATTAGCCACCACATATTAGTAAAACTAATAGTGGATAAAGAATTGAGTCAAACTCAATTGACTTGGGAGAATTTGATTGGGGCTAATATACCTCCAAAACTAGAGCAGGTGACCACCACCCAAAGAGAAATTCCACCACCTCAAACCGAAGTTGAAGTAGAACCTACTCAAATCATTGAGGCCCTTACCTCATAGACACAAGCATTAACAAAAAGAAAGAAGAGAAAAATGGTTTCTCTTAGATCCCCCACTAGGACAAGGAGGAGAAGAAAACAAACTCAGGAAACAACTGAAGCAGTTCATGACACAACAGAGCACCCTGAAGAACTTCATAATTTCATAGAACAACCTTCACAGGAAAATGTTCAAGCAATTAAGCAAGCAAAGAAGACAATAGAAAAGGATAATCAGGGAGACACCCAACGTGCAATAGAGCACCTGACAAGACACTTTTTGAACAGCTATGAGATAGAAATAGCTCAGGTTTTGGGGAATTTAGGAACCTTAACTAACAGAGATGAACATAATCTGGAAAAAGAACCAGAACCGACCTCCTCTTCAAAACCAGCTGAAGACTTTACTGACATTGAAATGTCTTTTCCAAATGACATAGCACAGGAAGAATTTCTTTTTGAAATAGGAGACCCTCTTGGACAACCAAATCACTTGGATGAAATAGAGGAACAACCATCTGTTGGATGAAATGAAGAAGACCTCAAGATCCCTCATAAACAGAAATCTTCCAAAATCCAGAAACAAATTAGGAAATTAAAGAAAGAAAACAAATTGTTGAAGAAGATGGCTAAGAGGGATATGCTACTAAATAAGAAGGTGGGAAAACTCAAGGATATTATCAAGGAATTGAGGAAATAGTTAGAACTAGCAGACAAGATCCATAGAAGAAAGAAAAAAAAAAGGGCAGAATGCAAGGAAGAAATCCTCTTCCTAAGAAAGTTGCTTGTACAACTTCTATAGGAATATAGAAAGATCCTGAGGGATTAATGGTAGAAGAAGCAGTAGTTCAGGATGAAGATATAATTCCTGTAGAAACACAAGAGATGGTTGATACTAAGATACAAACAAAAACTCTGATTTTAGAGGAAACAACTCAACTTTTTTAGAAAAATGTTACTATTAGGAGACTGGAGGAAGAACTACTGCAGTTTCAACAAACCCTAACTCAAAATAGAGGTGAATTACTGACAATAACAGAGCAGTCTCAGGAACAAAGTACTATCAAGAATAGAATGGAATCAGAGCTTGCACAAACCCAATGAGCATTAATTCGCTCCAGAGAAGAAATGAATGAATATCAAGCATCCTAATATCAGGCACATGGTGCCATCATTCATAAGATAAAATAAGAATTGGGACAAGCCCAACAAGAATTGATTCAATACAGGGAAGAGATGAGTGTTATGGAATAATATCAAGCATCTCTATCTCAAGCACATAGTGTCATCATCGATAGACTAAAAGAAGAACTTACACAAGAACATCAAGCATTGGTCCAACACCAACATGAAATGGTAACTAGGAATTAATATCAAAGGGTTTTTAAAGAATTGAAGGACATGATAGCAATAGAGGGTGAGACTTATGCTACACTTACCAGAGCCTAAGAGAAGTTCAAAAAGGTGGAAACCCAATTGGAAAAATCTTTGGAGCAAATCAAACACATCTATGATGTCTACCTTGATGCCATCAATTATACAGCCCCTGCCACTAATTATGTTTTATTCTTGTTGGAATGGTATCTATTGTTGAGAGTGAAGGCCATCAAAGAAGGTAATCCCATTTCATTTTCCACTATTCAAGAATTTATTTCATGTTTCAAAGATCAGGAAGAGAAGGTACAATACCTTCTGTGTGAATTATATTTCCATAATCTCATTTTTGAAGAAGTTAAAGGAGATAACCCTGGCCTTTTCATAGGGGACATACAATTCCAGGCATTCTTGTCCTTTACTAGGAACTAGGTTAGATGGGGAAAGTCTCACAAAATGTTCATAAATAGGGAAACTGGTTTAGATCTTTGGATTAGAGGAGAGCCTAAAAAATCCTTCCCAACCATCATGCGACACAAGACCTTCACGAAAAGGGAAGAGGCTGTGGACTCATTGGCTCCTATCCATTTACATGTCATCTGCTCAGGTATCACATATTTTGGAGAATTCAAGGAAGAATATCTTACTGCTTCCAAGCTAAGATGGGATGTATCCTCCAATGCGGTTAAAAGTAGAGAGCCCTTTGGATTTAGGAATTTGTTTGCAACAACCTTCATAGTAGAAACATATTCTATATTACTCTAGGAGGAAGGACCTTCTTGGATGGGATGCAGGTATAACCCCCCTCTCCTCTGGTTTCCTCCAGAAGTTTACTAGAAGGATTATCAAATTAATAAAAAGAGACAGGACGCCGCTTTTGACGAAATCAAAAGAAACCATGGTTTTAGGAGACCTGGTGAACCAACTTTTCCTCCCTACAGTATAACTGGTTTACATGAAAGACTCTAGCTTGCATGAGGACATGCAAGAAGGTAAGTTGGGGGGTATGTTGGGTTACAAAAAAGGTATAAATATCTTCCTTCTTTCCCACAATTCATGATATGATTTTGATTGATTCTTTAGATAGTTAGGGATAGATAGGAAAGAATATGATTAATATGTCTCATAAGGTTTTTATTAAAGTTTTATTAAAGAGATTCTAATTTACAATTGGAATGGTTTGATTTTGTTGCAGAATTGGATAAATAATTGTCAAAGATAACCAAAGAGATTTTAGCTATGCACAAGTTATTGGAGGTTGAAGACTTTTTAGGCGCAAAGCAGTTTTGAAAATAATGCATTGTCTATATTGTAACTTTATAATAGTAAAGAAATCCTGAGGATCTTTCAATCCTTAGGATAGCTTGATTTACCCAAACTATTGTAATATATAAGAGGGTAATAGATCCAGAAAAAAAAGAGGAGAAAACACATTCAAGTATTTAGACTCAGAATTGCTCTGCGCAGACAGTTTTTGTAAATGTTTTACCAACCATGGAATCAATGAAATCTTTGAGTGTTTTTATCATTTCTATGCTCTGAGTTTCTCGTAGAAGTACTTCTGAAGACCGATGGCCCAGTTTGAAGGAGCTACTATCTCGTTTTGTAATTGTATCAGTTCGAAGTTTGATTTCCATTTTGTGATTCATATCTCTTTTACAATAGCCAAGGATAAATGCATAAGTGTGTTAATGATTTTATGATTGTTTGTGTATAGAAGACAAACATTTCCATTAGTTATTAATGATTTCCATTTCTGAAGTT
>JZKD02S1001157.1:1473944-1492229 GCA_000966675.3 Picea glauca
GCTCACATATGTTATTTGTCGTTAACTCTTCACATGTTGTATTGCTTTTCCTTTATGCAATTTCCTGCTTTCCTAGATTAATGTTTCCTGCTTTCCTAGATTAGTTTCATTTCAAAATTTTAGATTAGATTGCTTCTACTTTAGTCCTGCATATATAGTGCATGTGCTTCGTAAGCCTATGAACCTCGGATTGACAAATTAAATGGTTGGGCAAATACTACAATGGAAATAAACAACAATATTTCCGCCTAACACATACCATACTGCATGAAGTTGCCTTACGAATACAAAAGTCCAAGGATCCTGTTACTATCATTAGCCACCACATATTAGTAAAACTAATAGTGGATAAAGAATTGAGTCAAACTCAATTGACTTGGGAGAATTTGATTGGGGCTAATATACCTCCAAAACTAGAGCAGGTGACCACCACCCAAAGAGAAATTCCACCACCTCAAACCGAAGTTGAAGTAGAACCTACTCAAATCATTGAGGCCCTTACCTCATAGACACAAGCATTAACAAAAAGAAAGAAGAGAAAAATGGTTTCTCTTAGATCCCCCACTAGGACAAGGAGGAGAAGAAAACAAACTCAGGAAACAACTGAAGCAGTTCATGACACAACAGAGCACCCTGAAGAACTTCATAATTTCATAGAACAACCTTCACAGGAAAATGTTCAAGCAATTAAGCAAGCAAAGAAGACAATAGAAAAGGATAATCAGGGAGACACCCAACGTGCAATAGAGCACCTGACAAGACACTTTTTGAACAGCTATGAGATAGAAATAGCTCAGGTTTTGGGGAATTTAGGAACCTTAACTAACAGAGATGAACATAATCTGGAAAAAGAACCAGAACCGACCTCCTCTTCAAAACCAGCTGAAGACTTTACTGACATTGAAATGTCTTTTCCAAATGACATAGCACAGGAAGAATTTCTTTTTGAAATAGGAGACCCTCTTGGACAACCAAATCACTTGGATGAAATAGAGGAACAACCATCTGTTGGATGAAATGAAGAAGACCTCAAGATCCCTCATAAACAGAAATCTTCCAAAATCCAGAAACAAATTAGGAAATTAAAGAAAGAAAACAAATTGTTGAAGAAGATGGCTAAGAGGGATATGCTACTAAATAAGAAGGTGGGAAAACTCAAGGATATTATCAAGGAATTGAGGAAATAGTTAGAACTAGCAGACAAGATCCATAGAAGAAAGAAAAAAAAAAGGGCAGAATGCAAGGAAGAAATCCTCTTCCTAAGAAAGTTGCTTGTACAACTTCTATAGGAATATAGAAAGATCCTGAGGGATTAATGGTAGAAGAAGCAGTAGTTCAGGATGAAGATATAATTCCTGTAGAAACACAAGAGATGGTTGATACTAAGATACAAACAAAAACTCTGATTTTAGAGGAAACAACTCAACTTTTTTAGAAAAATGTTACTATTAGGAGACTGGAGGAAGAACTACTGCAGTTTCAACAAACCCTAACTCAAAATAGAGGTGAATTACTGACAATAACAGAGCAGTCTCAGGAACAAAGTACTATCAAGAATAGAATGGAATCAGAGCTTGCACAAACCCAATGAGCATTAATTCGCTCCAGAGAAGAAATGAATGAATATCAAGCATCCTAATATCAGGCACATGGTGCCATCATTCATAAGATAAAATAAGAATTGGGACAAGCCCAACAAGAATTGATTCAATACAGGGAAGAGATGAGTGTTATGGAATAATATCAAGCATCTCTATCTCAAGCACATAGTGTCATCATCGATAGACTAAAAGAAGAACTTACACAAGAACATCAAGCATTGGTCCAACACCAACATGAAATGGTAACTAGGAATTAATATCAAAGGGTTTTTAAAGAATTGAAGGACATGATAGCAATAGAGGGTGAGACTTATGCTACACTTACCAGAGCCTAAGAGAAGTTCAAAAAGGTGGAAACCCAATTGGAAAAATCTTTGGAGCAAATCAAACACATCTATGATGTCTACCTTGATGCCATCAATTATACAGCCCCTGCCACTAATTATGTTTTATTCTTGTTGGAATGGTATCTATTGTTGAGAGTGAAGGCCATCAAAGAAGGTAATCCCATTTCATTTTCCACTATTCAAGAATTTATTTCATGTTTCAAAGATCAGGAAGAGAAGGTACAATACCTTCTGTGTGAATTATATTTCCATAATCTCATTTTTGAAGAAGTTAAAGGAGATAACCCTGGCCTTTTCATAGGGGACATACAATTCCAGGCATTCTTGTCCTTTACTAGGAACTAGGTTAGATGGGGAAAGTCTCACAAAATGTTCATAAATAGGGAAACTGGTTTAGATCTTTGGATTAGAGGAGAGCCTAAAAAATCCTTCCCAACCATCATGCGACACAAGACCTTCACGAAAAGGGAAGAGGCTGTGGACTCATTGGCTCCTATCCATTTACATGTCATCTGCTCAGGTATCACATATTTTGGAGAATTCAAGGAAGAATATCTTACTGCTTCCAAGCTAAGATGGGATGTATCCTCCAATGCGGTTAAAAGTAGAGAGCCCTTTGGATTTAGGAATTTGTTTGCAACAACCTTCATAGTAGAAACATATTCTATATTACTCTAGGAGGAAGGACCTTCTTGGATGGGATGCAGGTATAACCCCCCTCTCCTCTGGTTTCCTCCAGAAGTTTACTAGAAGGATTATCAAATTAATAAAAAGAGACAGGACGCCGCTTTTGACGAAATCAAAAGAAACCATGGTTTTAGGAGACCTGGTGAACCAAATTTTCCTCCCTACAGTATAACTGGTTTACATGAAAGACTCTAGCTTGCATGAGGACATGCAAGAAGGTAAGTTGGGGGGTATGTTGGGTTACAAAAAAGGTATAAATATCTTCCTTCTTTCCCACAATTCATGATATGATTTTGATTGATTCTTTAGATAGTTAGGGATAGATAGGAAAGAATATGATTAATATGTCTCATAAGGTTTTTATTAAAGTTTTATTAAAGAGATTCTAATTTACAATTGGAATGGTTTGATTTTGTTGCAGAATTGGATAAATAATTGTCAAAGATAACCAAAGAGATTTTAGCTATGCACAAGTTATTGGAGGTTGAAGACTTTTTAGGCGCAAAGCAGTTTTGAAAATAATGCATTGTCTATATTGTAACTTTATAATAGTAAAGAAATCCTGAGGATCTTTCAATCCTTAGGATAGCTTGATTTACCCAAACTATTGTAATATATAAGAGGGTAATAGATCCAGAAAAAAAAGAGGAGAAAACACATTCAAGTATTTAGACTCAGAATTGCTCTGCGCAGACAGTTTTTGTAAATGTTTTACCAACCATGGAATCAATGAAATCTTTGAGTGTTTTTATCATTTCTATGCTCTGAGTTTCTCGTAGAAGTACTTCTGAAGACCGATGGCCCAGTTTGAAGGAGCTACTATCTCGTTTTGTAATTGTATCAGTTCGAAGTTTGATTTCCATTTTGTGATTCATATCTCTTTTACAATAGCCAAGGATAAATGCATAAGTGTGTTAATGATTTTATGATTGTTTGTGTATAGAAGACAAACATTTCCATTAGTTATTAATGATTTCCATTTCTGAAGTTATTTCTTGACAGTTCCTCTCATTTTCATCCACGAAGTTCCTTTTCCTTAGATTTACGATTGTTTTTCCTTTCGGTTAAAGTTACAATAGTTGTTCCTTTTGGAAAAAGTTACATTAGTTGTCCCTTCTGATTAGATTGTAATTGTTGTTTCTTTCCATATATAGAGTAATTCGTTATTTCCTTTCTAGTAATCAAAATTCATAATTGATAGTTAATTCTGCAAGTCCCTCCTTAGATTCAATTACTACTTTATAGTTAAGTGAATTCAATAGATTAATTAGTTCCTTTCCATTTTACAGAACTTAGTAATCAGATTTTAATTCCATTTAGTTCTTAGAATCTTTGGTGAATGGTTGTGGAGCTTGATTGTTGATGAAATCAGATTTGGTTTAGCTACATGATTTTAGGCTACCTACATAGACTTTGTTGATATTCTTGAGATTAAAGACGAATATCTGGGTTGATAAATTAATGTTAAACTAAGGTTGTTTTTAGGACATCTTTAGACACCAACAGTACCTAGAATTGACATTGGCCAAACTCACTTGGGCTCCTTGGAGGGTATACCCACGATTATGTATGGGTGCTTGCACCAAGGTGTAAGCCCATTAAGTAGGTTGTCAACGTAACTTTTCCACCCGCTTGATCCCATCCCCTTTTTGTCTTAATTTCATGACATTGGATTTCATCACCAATTAGTGACTTCGAAATAAGAAGGTTTGTTTGATTGGTTTTATTTCTAAATTTTATTAGTGAGTGTTGTTTGTTTCTCTAGTTGGCCATAGATTTATTCTGTTCATTATTTGGTGCAGCCAACATTGGCCTTCGTCATTCATGTAGGATGTAAGGGATACCATCGAAAGATCTAGAAGATTGCGTCCCTTTTCTTCCTAACTCACTAGAGGGCTCTCCTTAGGGAGCAGTCAATAACGAAGTATCCTCTGAAATTGGGAGTACAAATTATTTAGAGGGATTTATAATTCGTAATTCTTTGGAAGCATTCATACTTCCCAAAAACCTGTTATTGAGTGTGGTACAATATCCATAGTTTCTCCGAATTAATCCATAGGGAGACATTGTTGCAGAAGAATATATTGAATTACATACTATACCTAATGTATATTCTAGTGTAGACGATCCACGTTTTCAAAGTGAGTCATTTATAACCCCAATTCATACTGCTAGAATTTTTAATCCTAGCTCTGTCCCTCTCCATTCTTTAGGACACGATATTTTTGACACACTAGGAACAAGTTTTAATAAACCTATGGCGTCACAAATTCTTGTGATGTCTACTACTTATACAATACCTTTAGATCATTTTATTGGCACAACCAGTAATGTCATCACAGTTTTGAACTATTTGTTGGTTGGTTCTCACTCAATCCTTCCTCTACAGTTTGACAGCTCTACCATGGTCTCAGAAGCTACACCTTTTTCTTCTAGAAATACATTGATATCCCAATCTCTTATTGGAACACTGCTTCCACCTAGATCAAATCCTTCACTTCCCCCTGCGTATAACGATTTGAATACTTCCATTGCTAATCCTGCCCAAAATCTGAACGGAGGGTCAAATATTTTTGCTCCACCTGGGTACAATGTTGTTGTTGGTTTTGTTCCTACACCTACCCAGGTTCTCTTTGGAGGGCCGTACATTCCTCCTCCACCTTCATCTGGAGGAACTAATCATCTTGGCCCTAGTAGCTCTAATCTAGTTGAAGGTACCAGTCATTTTTTCACTTCTGGTTTTCAGATTCTTGTTGGAGGTCAATCTCAAATTGGAGGTCAAACTCAACTTGGGGGAAACTTCAGGTTGGGGGGAAATCTCAAGTTGGAGGCCATAACCCAGTTTATGGCCAAAATATATCTGTGTTACAATATCAACCTTGGAATCTCCCTTTCCGAGGAAATCAACAACCGTATGGGAGGAAACATCCTCAAGCTAATGATTTTGTACCCTCTAATCTTGGATAACCGTATCTAGGTTCTATGAATCCTACTTGGGGTCCAAATTTGCAGTTTAATTCTCTTTTCTAAGGAAGCTTCCTTAATCAACGAACTTCTCTTGGCTATGCGGCTCCAAACCCTCCACAACCAAATCTTCCAAGACTATCTAATTATTTGCAAACTGCTTATGGTCCTGCTGGTATACCTACAATATTACATCCTCAAAAATACTAGTTTCCTCAAGTGAATAGACAGTTGCCCTTTTTTGCTACTTTGGATTTACCGAATTTATCTAGGATTTTGAATGATCCTACTTTTCATTCTCCTTACTAGCTCATCATCCTAACGAAATTACCATTGGACATTCCTAAGTTTGATGGTTGACCTAGAGAAGACCCGAATAATCATGTCATGACTTTCCATCTTTGGTGTTCATCTAACTCATTGATGGATGACTCTATAAGATTACATATTTTCCAATGAACTCTTATGAGTTCAGCATCTAAATGGTACATCGAGTTACCACGAGGTTTATTTAATGACTTCAATAATCTAGCCATGGCCTTATTAATGCATTACCAAGTGCCAATACATTATGATACAGGAATCGAAATTTTGAGTTCTTTCAAACAATCCTCTTCCACTCACATTTTTTATCATATTCATGAATGGAGGAGGAGAATATGCTTAATAAATTTTCCCCTTCCTGACTAACTATTGGCTGAGTGGTTTACTAAATCACTTATTGGTCCTATAGCCCATGATGTCGCCATGGGTGGTGTTGTCACTGAAGAGCAGGAAATTAGTCTTGCTCAGTATTTAGATCTCGTTTAGTTGCAAATGGGTACTCTATATGACTTAATCCCCGATGCTCCTCATCCTTCAATGAATCCTACCCTGACACCTCCAGTAGCTTCCCATGCTACTGATGACCTGATTGACACTTTTCATGCTGAGACTCAGTCTAAAAAATCTAGTCACACCAATCCAAAATATACTACTCCTACTTTACATAATATTCCTAATCTGACTCCTTCCCCCAGTAAAACCTTTGATGTCAATTCAGTTCAATCTACACCTACCAGTAAAAATCAAAACAAAAAGAAAGGAAAGGGTAGGAATAAGGAAGATAAAAATAATAATCCACAATGTGAAAAAACCAAATCCCAGCCTGTTGATGATAAATACAAATTAAATCCTCATGATCCTTGCCTTATCTATGGTGACAATCACTACATGAAAGAATGTCTGCGACGTGTCGAAGTTACTAAGTTTTTGCAAGGAACCGATACATCTTCTATCCCTGCCGTCTTGTCACAACCTTTCCCTTCTCAGCAGTAGGCCCAATTGGTCATTCATGACCAACCGACTCCCTCTATCATGTCTTATGTGCTTATGTGTACTAGTGACTCCAAAAAGAATGATGTTGCAATCGAAAATCGATCCAAAGATTATTCTTTTTTGAAATAAAAAGTGGATGATGAACCACCTCCATTGGTTCAAACTCCTCCACCAACTTCACCTCCAAATGGTCCTCTTCATCTCGAATGACCGGGCCTAGATAAAGTCTGTTTTCCTCCTCCCAAGGGCATTGTTCAAAATTTATCCTTTAATCCTCACGCACGTGCTGCCCAAAACTATAGTATTGTAGAAGACCTTGTGTAAGTACCTTTTGCGATGTCATCTCTCAAAGTCCTTCAAAGTTGTACTTCTCAATGGAAGGCGTTGTTGAAGGATATTGGTGGAATTGATCCTACTGATACTAATTTGATAATATTTGAATTAGAAGATCATATTCCAAGGCTTTCTCCTCAGTTAGTGTTTCAGATCCAAGTTGTTGTGGAAAACAAGAATATTTGTCGAACCGTTATTGATGAAGGAGCCTTGAATTGTGTTATGTTCATTAGTTGTTGGAAAGACATTGGCTCTCCTGCCCTAACGAAGTCACACAATACTCTTAAATACTTTAATGGTACATGATTCAAACCTTATGGTTTTCTTCCTTCGTTGTCTATTATGTTAGAAGGTAAAGCGATTAATGTTGAGGTTGAGGTCTTTAATGCACCTCTTGATTACAACCTTCTACTTCATCGTAGCTAGATTGATTTGATGCACATAGTTTTTTTCTACCGTTTTCTATGTGTTACGTTCCCTGCACCAAGGTGTTAGGACCACACAATGTACCTTTTTGCCAATACTTTTTTCCACCATTATATTCTTGATCACCTACATTTAGACTCATACTATCACTTTATCTAATCATCTCAAAGGTATACAACGTCCCTTCTCATTACTATACGTTTAATCTGTTTTGCATAATATTTTACATCACTCTCGTACTTAACCATTGATTAGAAATGCATAAGTGTCCAAAACTNNAGATTAGCATTTGAGGCCTATTGCTGAAACACAGAACTGTCCAAGGTCGTTGTTGCTGAAACACAGACTGATGCTGAAACACCGAACTGTCCAAGGTCGTTGTTGCTGAAACACAAAACTGATGCTGAAACACAGAGATGCTATACAGTCCGAGGTCACAGACGCTGAAACACGGAGTTGCCTTATAGTTTGAGGATGCAGATGATGAAACACAGAGCCACTACCAGTCCAGAGTCGCAGATGCCGAAACATGAAGTTGTTACACAGTCTAGAGCTGAAGGTGTTGAAACACAGAGGAAACCGCTAGAACTGACGATGATGAAAAACAAGGAAGCTGTCACAGTCAGTGGTCAACACAGTTAGAGCGCAATTCACGTGGCTGAAACAACCTACGAATTGCGATGCTGAAACAACATCCGCAACAACGAAGAAGAAGCTGTTACACCAGCCGTAACAACAATATCTTATTCAGCTCCTGTAATAGCATTCAGTTGCATAAGAATAGGACATCCTATGCTGGTTTAGAAAGAAGATCTGATTTAGGATAAGGCTCAGATATGCATTGTAATTATTGTATTGAAGGGATTTCCTCTTTAAATTAGAGGAAATCACCATTCGAGATATCGAAGTTTTGATGTATTGAAGCAACTCCAAAGAAGCGGGACGCATTCTATTCTTTCAATTTGTAATGTGATATTTCGACAGATGAATATAAGACTGCTTTGAGTATCCTCCTCTAGCTTTTTGTTTAGGGGAATCTTGTGAGAAGGGAGGGCCCACCTTCTTCACAAGATTCACCCATTAGTTAGAAGTGTGTTAGTATAATTTATGTTCATGCTTTGTTTAACTGTCATTTGCTGAAACACTGTTTTTAATGGATTCCGCTTTGCTGAAACACTACTGACTCTATCTTAGTTTATTGAATGGAATTTGTAATTCTTTTTATCAGCAATCTTGTGTGATGATTTTATAAGGCTAGCAGAGATTGGTTAAAGGTTCCTGCTCAGACAGGAAGGAATCACAACACCTTGTCTTCTATAGATTTCGTTTACTGTTGTGAGTGTGCTAGCCAGAAGTTCGGTTAAAGGTTCCTGCTTAGACAGGAAGGAATCAAAACACCTTGTCCTTTGGAGATTTCATTTACTGCTATGAGTGTGCTAGCCAGAAGTTCGGTTAAAAGGTTCCTGCTCAGACATGAAGGAATCCAATTACCTTGACTTCTGTAGATTTCATTTACTGTTGCAAGTGTGCTAGCCAAAGATTTTGTTAAAGGGTTCCTGCTCAGACAGGAAGGAATCACAACACCTTGTCTTCTGTAGATTTCATTTACCTCTGCAAGTGTGTTAGCCAGGGATTGGGTTAAGGGTTACTGCTCAGAAAGGAAAGAACCAAAACATCCTGTTCTCTGTAGACTTTCATTGATGCTAGCCAGAAACTGGGTTAGGGATCCCTGCTCAGAAAGGAAGGGATCAGACTACCCGGTTCTCTATAAACCTCAACCTCACAAGTGTGCTAAAACAGAATTAAGGCTCAAGGCTCCTGCTTAGAAAGAAAGGAACTAGATGGCTTTGTTCTCTGTTAGATAGAGTTAATTGTTTTCTGCATTACTGTTTTCATGAAAGAGTGTTAGTGCTGAAGTCTCTATTGAGAGTAAGGGTCCTGTTCTCTGATTGCAGAATAGTTGTTCTTTCCCATTGCAGTGTTATTTTAATGTAATCTAGGATTCTTAGATTGAACTTTAAAGATTTGCAATAGGGGAATTACTTTCCTGTGATTTAATTCAGAGATTCAGTTTATTCAAGCAAGTATGATTAGTATAAGTTTCTTCACTACAACACTAAGTTGCTTTTGGAATTGAGCATATACAGTGCGTGGCTATCTTTGAAATAAAAGACTTCCCTGGGTTGATAATTTATGTATCACTTGATTGTTTAAATAAATTAAGCAATTATAGTGACCAACACAAGGAAAGTTCATTACTGTCGATCAACTGGCCTTCTTTAATGCTGATTCATGTACTAGAAATGTCCCTTTTATCTCTAAAACACCTCCTAGTTATGAGAATGTTAGTGTGGGTCTTCTTAAAGATTCAACATTAATGGGTACTTTCCCCATTCCTCCACCCAATATTCCTCCTCCTTTTGTCGCCTCGATCAATATGATATCGAATTATGTTAGCGAAACCCTTGAGTCTTATGAACCTTGGATAGTACCTAACCCTAGTGATTTCTTTTGTTATGGCGACAACATTCCTTTAAGTCCGATGGAATTGGCTTATCAAGCCATTCAATTGACTACCTCTTATCCTCCTTCTCTCTATGATACATCTCCCGATCCATTTCATATGATATTACCTACTAACGAGATGATCATGACGATCATGTCTATGAAATAGAATCCATGGGACGATGGGCATCATCGTTCTATTCTCTTCTTGGAAACCGAGACCATAGAGAGCTATCAACGGATTTCGACACCGTCTACCATTTTTTTTATTTCCTCTATTCTTGAACCTACACGTGATGTTTTGTCTGAAGGGAACTTGATTAATATCTCCCCTAACATGCCTCTTGACATTTTGATGAAGCTCGAGGTCATGGAAAATGTTCATATCGGTGCTTCATGTTCTGTTGATGAAGTTCATATTTATAAAGCCCTTTTCCAAGAATTCCATGACGTTTTGCCTGGAATTATGAAGAAATGTTTGGCATTGATCCCAATATTATTTTGCATGAGATTAAGACGTACCTGGATGCTAAAACCATTCAGAAATGACTTCTCCCAGTGCACCCACACAAAGTTGTTGCATTTAAGCTTGAGGTTGAAAAACTTCTTAAAGATGGTTTCATCTATCATGTGGCTTTGACGGATTGGGTGTCCAATATTGTTCCCATTACAAAGAAACAAGGCACGATCCGTGTTTTTGTTGATTATAGGGATATAAACAAAGCATGTCCTAAAGACAATTATCCTACCCCTTTCATTGACCAAATTGTTGATGACTATGTCGGGAGTGAAATCTTTTCTTTGATGGATGGTTTCTTTGGCTATAATCAAATCATTATTTTACCCATGGATCAACACAAGACTGCTTTTATTTTCCCTTGGGGAACCTCCACTTATCGAAAACTACCTTTCGGTATGAAAAATGATGGAGTGAATTTTTAGCACGCTATGTCTTATGTTTTTCATGATATTAAGCACATCGTACAACCCTATTTAGATGATCTACCACCGCATTCTATGTGTCGCCAAGATCATCCGACACATCTATGGGCCATTTTCCTATGCTGTCGTTATTATCACATATGTTTGAATCCTCACAAATGAGTTTTTTGTGTGGAATCCAGATGACTTCTTGGTTTTATCGTGTCGATACATGGGATTAGGGTAGACCCCTTGAAGGTTGAGGCCATTCTTAATCTACTTCCTCCTTCCACATTGCACCAACTCCAAAGTTTGCAAGGGAAGGCAAACTTTTCACGTCAATTCATTACAAATTATGTTGAATTAACGAAAGGATTTACTCGACTTTTGAAGAAAGGTTACAATTTTGTGTGGGAATACACTACAAACAAAGCTTTTGAAGCTTTGAAATTCATCTTAACCCGTACACCCCTGTTGTTTCCTTTGGATTATAGTCGAGATTATTTCCTGTACTTAGCTACTTCGAAATCTACCATTGCTATGGTTTTAGTCCAAGAGGATGATTCACATGATGAACATGTTGTATACTATTTGAGTCAGAGTCTCACAACCACCGAGACCAAATATCTACATGTTGAGAAACTGGCCTTGGCATCTGTTCAAGTTGTTCAACCTTTTCGTCACTATATCTTATTACGTAGAACCACTATTATTTCCAATTGAAACCCCATGCAACACATCCTTACACGAAAATTTATAGGGATAAAATACTATAAATGTATAGCTATTCTCCAGGAGTTTGACTTGGCGTTTGAGCGTGCCAAGTCAAAAAGTTCATTGATATTTGTTGATTTGATTTGTGACCTTCCCTCTACTGAGACAAAAACTGTGGCAAAGGATTCCTTA
Source organism: Picea glauca (assembly GCA_000966675.3). Taxonomy (NCBI): domain Eukaryota; kingdom Viridiplantae; phylum Streptophyta; class Pinopsida; order Pinales; family Pinaceae; genus Picea; species Picea glauca. The sequence continues at coordinate 1,485,952 of JZKD02S1001157.1, forward strand.
CCTGATGAATCCATCTTTATGATCAGTTTTGATGACGTATGGTATGGAGATATCATCATCTATCTCCAGACCCAAACTTTCCAACCCTATCTTTCTAGTGCAGATCATCGTCGTGTCCAGTATCAAGCCCGTCAATACATCATCCTCAGGGATACCCTTTATCGTCGTGGTATTGTTTCCATATTTCGACAATGTCTCACTTACGATGAAGCTGAGAAATATTTGAATGAATGTCACTCTGGAGCATGTGGAGGTCATATGTCTTGGTATGCCACTACCCAAAATATCTTACGAGCTGGTTATTTATGGACTTTGCTGTTTAAGGATTGCATTACTGTTGTCCAGAATTGCCAAACTTGTCAAACCTACAACAACGAGATTCAATCTCACTTTTCTCCTCTTCACCTTGTAGTTTTTGTTGGTCCATTTGCCAAATGGGGCATTGAATTCATGACATGTAACCCTCACTCAGTCAAGGGGTGTGGATACATTATTGTAGTAGTCGATTATTTCACTAAATGGGATAAGGCGATGCCTACATTTGATAACACCAACAAAAATGTAGTGTTATTCATATTCAATCATATCATTACTCAGTTTGGTGTCCCTCAAGCCATCATCACTGATCATGGTAGTAATTTTCATAATTTCATGATGTCTGAACTTACTAAAAAGTCGGGTCTTCGCCATTAAAACACAACACCTTACTATCCACAGGCCAATGGCCAGGTTCAAGCAATCAACAACATTATCACTACTATGCTTCGACGAATGGTAGGAATTCATAAATCAAATTGGCACATGATGTTGTTCTCAACATTGTGGACATATCGAACATCTGTTAAGTTTTCCACATGGTTCACACCTTTCCAGTTAGTGTATGGTATCGAAGCAATTTTTCCGATTGAATGTGAAATTCCATCTTTGAATCTAGCTATCAAATTTCTCCCTAACACCTCGATTGAGGAGGAAAATATTTTGTATTTGATGCAATTAGACAAAACCAGTTGTGATGCAGCCTTAGTTATTAAAACTCAGAAAAAGCGCGTCAAAGATCAATATGAAAACCATGTCAAACCACGTGTTTTTTCTGAAGGTGATCTAGTTATTCTTTATGAGAAAAATCGTGATTTGCTAGGGGTCAGTAAATTTGAGCCCATGTGGAAGGGTCCTTACATTGTGAAATGAGTGTTGGAGAAAGGGGCTTACGAACTAGTGGATTATGATGGAATTCCTTTGAGTGAACCCATAAATGGGATTTACTTGAAGAAGTACTATACTTAAATCATTTTTGCATGAGTGTTGTGTATTTTTATGTATTATATTCTTGTGTGCTTCTTCATTTTTGGTTTCCACCTTTTGGAAGCTTACCTTGCATTGTTCTTGGTTTCTATATGTTGGTGTCTTCACTACCCTACATTGGCTTCGTTGATGGCACTAGTCATAGTACTCAAAACTTAACATCCACTGCTTAGGAAATCTATGCTCCTACAAGTGAATTAATCAGCCTACATGGTTTTTTCCTTGGTCATGCAACTAACAATAGCATGGAATACAATGCAGTTATTGAGTTGTTAACTGACGTTGTCTCACTCAGAATCTGTCATATTATTGTACGACTCAATTCACAATTAGTATTACTACAGTTGATTAACGTTTATTCTATCTGAAGTCCTACTTTGTTAAGGATATATTTATGAATCCGCCTCTTGGAACACCATTTTGATTACATTGAATATCAACAAATACCTAGATGTCTGTTAGAAAAATAGGATCGCGGAGCAACAAAATAAAACAAATGCGTAAATAAAACACAGAAGATACACAATACAATAGAGAAACAGATATACATGGTTCACCCAGTGTGGGCTACATCCACCAAAGAAATTACCAGGTCCTTACTTTATTATTATCCAACAAATGAAGGGATACAACCTACAACAAACCCACTGTAAATTCCTCTTCTTTCTCTCATGGTCTCCTATCTCAGAATACAATATTCGACATAATTCGTAGCCGTAATAAATTTCCCTCATAATATAGGGTTTCCTTCTAGGGGAAAAAACCCTAAGATAATTTCTACTGTTAGATCTGCGACCTTATAATGAACAGTCTAGATTTACAATGAAATCACAATATGCATTTACAAGGCAATTTTTCCTTCAGAGGCTTTGCCTTCGAACCTCTGTCCGGGAGTCTCTTTCCCCCAACCCCTGTAGAGGGGGTAACCCCCCTATGCACTCCCCCGCGTGGAAGAGTGTACATACTTCTGGGGTGTAAATACTTCATGGGGTATAAGCATGGCTGAAAACAAAAGACCTCTGACTCAGGAAGATAATCAGGCTCCACAACCAGCAATCTCCCACTTGGAGACTGATCTCAACAACTCCACCATTGTTGTATATACTGGAATATGAACCTTCTTGGACCTGGAAAATTTCTCATCTTCATCTTCATTATTGAAGACCAAATGAAATTGAGAAGGAACTCAGTTTCTCCCTAGTTACTCCCTTTGTTAACATGTTTGCAGGATTCTGGATAGTGTGTATATTTTCCAACTTCAAATGTCCATCTTCCAAGGTGGATCATATGAACTGGTACTTCAATCGTATATTCTTAGTATTCGAATGGAATATTGAGTTCTTTGCAAGATGAATGGCACTCTCACTGTCACAGTACAACCTGTTATTCTCCTACTTCTTTCGTAATTCCTCCATAAACATTTGTAACCGAATCATATATTTACTATCCTATGTAGCAGCAACATACTCTACCTCAGTTGTTGAAAGTGCAACAACCTTTTGCAGTTTCAAAATCAAACTTACTATTGTTCCACCTATAGTAAAAACATACCCTATGGTGCTCCTCCTTCTATCTTTATCCCCTTCCATATGTGAAAACATATCCCTATAGAAAAGTGTCTAAACCTCCAAAACATAATGCATGAGTAGCAAAACCTATCAAATAGCTGAGAATCCACTTTATTTCCTCCCAATGTTCTTTACTTGGATTGTTAATATACTTGCTCACAACTCCCACTGCATGTGAAATATTTGGTCTTGTGCAAACCATTGCATACATCAAGCTGTCAACTGCTAATGAATAAGGAACCCTAGACATGCATTCTATCTCCTCTTGTGTCTTGGGACACATTTCCTTAGTTAATTTGAAATGGTTGGATAAAGGTGTACTAACTATTTTTGCATTCTACATTCTAAACCTCTCCAACACCTTCTCTACGTACTCACCCTGAGATAATGTCAATTTGCGATTTTTCCTGTCTCTTGTTATTCTGATACCAAAGATTTTCTTTGTAGAACCCAAATCCTTCATCACAAATGAAATATATAATTTCTTCTTGAGCACATTTATGCCCTACATATTAGACCCTGCAATAAGCATGCCATCTACATACAATAGCAAGATAATATATCTTCCATTTTCTATCTTTTTGAAATAACTACACTGATCAGAATGACATCTACTATAACCTCGTTCTGTCATAAACCTGTCAAACTTCAAATACCACTTCCTTGGAGCTTGTTTTAGGCCATACAATCTCTTCTTCAAGCTGCATACCAAATTCTCCTTCACTTTGACCTCATAACCCTGTGGTTGCTGTATATAAATCTCTTCCTCCAAATCCCAATGGAAAAAAGTTGTTTTAACATCTAATTGTTCAAGATGCAAATATTATACTGCCACAAGACTTAAAATAGTCCTAATTGAAGTCATTTTAACAACAAGAGAAAATATTTCATCAAAATCTATACCTTTCTTTTGTGCAAACCCCTTTACAACAAGTCTAGCCTTATACCACTTTATTCCTCCATCTTCTTCCTTCAACTTGTAAACCCATTTATTATGAAATGCTCTTTTTCCTACAGGAAAGTAAACCAAGTCCCAAGTATGGTTATTTACCAAGGAATCCATTTCCTCTTTCATGCCTTGCTTCCACTTATTTTTGGTGTCTACCTGCATTGCCTCTTCATAACATTCTGGTTCACTAGAATCAATCAACAATAAATAATACAATGAAGGAGAGTATCGTTCATGGGGTATACTTAACCTGGTAGATTTTCTAATAGCACTTGCAGGTGTTTGAGGTACCTGCTGCTCCTGTTGTTGTACATTTTGATTTTCTGGTTCCTTTGGAATTTCTTTTTCAGTGATCTCATCAAACATTGTGTATTCTTGTTTTTCTTTTTCCTGTTTCTTTCCCTGCAACTGATCTTTGTACATGACCTTCTCATTGAATATGAAATCTATACTCCTAATGATGTTGTTACTTTCATAACCCCATAAGTGATAACCAAAATCATTAACACCATATCCAATACAGGTACACTTCTTGGATTTTGCCTCAAGCTTTGTTCTATTTTCTTTATCAATATGGACACATGCTTCACAACCAAAAGTTTTCAAAAAAGAATAGTTTAACTTTTTTCCTGTCCATTCCTCCTCTGGAATTATACCATCCAAAGAGCTTGAAGGTCCTCTGTTTATTAAGTAAACATTAGTATCTACAACATCTTCCCAGAGATGTAAGGGAAAACCAACATGCAATCTCATACTCCTTGCATGCTCCATGATTGTCATGTTCATCCTTTCTGACACACCATTTTCTTGTGGTGTTCTTGGAAATGTATTCTCTCTATGAATCCCATGGTATGAATAGTAATAATCAAAATCCTTGCTGAAATATTCACCTCCATTATTTGATCTGAGACACTTCAAAAATTTTCCTATCTCATTCTCAACCAAAGCTTTCCATTTCTTAAAAGTATCAAAAACATCAGATTTTTGTCGAATGAAATAAACCCAAGTTTTTATGGTTGCATCATCAATAAAAGTAACATAATAACAAGATCCACCAAGAGATGACACCTAAGTTGGTCCCCATACATATGTATGCACAAGATCTAACCTTTCATTCTTCTTTTCTTTTTTGACTCTAAGAAATCTGACTCTCTTTTGCTTCCCATAAACACAATGCTCACAAAAGTCCAAATCAATTTTTTTAAGATCTGGAAACAAATTTCTTTTGTGAAGTATTTGCATTCCCTTCTCACTCATGTTTCCCAGCCTATGATGCCACAGTGTTGTATCCACTCCTATATAATCTAAAGAGATAGAAAATTCAGTATTACCAGTACATAAATACAATGTACCTACCTTCTCTCCTTTTTCTATTACCAATGATCCTTTGACGACCTTCCATGTCTTATCTGTATATATGGATATACAACCTTCACTTGCCAACTGCCCTATTGAAATCACATTTTTCCTTAATTCTGGAACATATCTTACCTCTTTCAGCAACCATTGGTTTTCATTGTGTTTCTTTATTTTTACCTTTCCCATTCTAAACTTTTTTCATGGTGCATCATCACCCAAATGAACCTATCCAAAATCACCTTGAACATAGTCTAGAAAATGTTTCCTATGGGGTGTGGCATGAAATGAAGCCCCTGAATCTACTACCCAAGAATCAGAAATATTATCTACATAAATAATCAAAGCATCTTGTAACACATCACCTGTTGTATTTTCTTCCTGATTTCTCTCCTGTTGTCCACCTCTTTGTTTCTTTGGAGCTCTGCAGTCTTCCTTAAGATGTTATTTCTTCCAACAATTACAACACTCTATCTTTCCAAGTCTGGATTTGGATCTTCCCTTCCTATAATTCCCACGGTTCCCTAGGCCCTTTTCTCTATCCTTTTGTCTTCCCCTATTCTCTATGTTCAACACATTACCTGATGTCTCACTTGTGCTTTTCCATCACATTTCCTCACTAAGGATAACACCAACAACATCATCAAAATTTAAAGTATTTGAACCAGAGACAGAGTTACTTACAGCTATGACCAAGCCATTCCATCTTTCTAGCAATGAGCACAAGATTAGAAGAGCCCTGACCTCATCATCAAAGTCCACTTTTACATAACTTAGTTGATTAGTAACCGCATTAAAGTCATTTAAATGACCTGCAATAGACCCACCTTCTGACATCTTCATATTAAATAATCTCTTCATTAGAAATACCTTATTGGACACCGAGGGTTTTTCATACAATTTATCCAATGCATCCATGAAATCCTTTGTTGTATTTTCTTTCGAAATATTGAAAGCCACCAACATTGCTAGGATCAATAGTATCATTCCTAGAGCCATGCTATCAAGAATATCCCATTCTTCATCCTTCATGGTTGTCAGATTATTTTCTACTTCACCCAATGGTAGGAATAGATCCTGAAAGATCAGATCCTGTCACTGAG
>JZKD02S1001157.1:1492241-1521313 GCA_000966675.3 Picea glauca
CGGTGAATGAGTGACACAAAAATTATATCAATTTTTCATTTATTAATGCAAACATAATTTTAACACAGTATTTTATCATGGAAACCAAATGGGAAAACCACAAACTCTTTTATATTAACTGCAAAATTTGTTTTACATGTTACATAAAAGGAATACGTGCTTACTTTTTTATCAACACCAACTGATTAGGATGCACCCACACCCTATTTTACCAACACCAACTGGTAGGAGGCTACAATCCCTTGTTTAGTTAGCTACAACTGACAAGGAAGCACCAAATCCCTTTGCAAGCACCAACCTGCCCTTGCACCACCCAACCACCCTTAATACCTAGGTATTAGTTTTTCTTCTTGGAATCTGCTTTGGCTTTAGATCTTCTGTTCTGGACTACATAGACACTTTCTTCTCCTTCTCTTTCATGTTTATATATTCTACAAAAAAATGTGAGTGTGAAACATTGTATCATTTGTTTGGACCATCACACCTCTTTAATTAACTTAACCATAATCTCTATTATTATTTTCACTGTGTTAGATTTTCGTAAATTGATCACTTATGGATCAATTTCATCCATTAAATTCGATCCTAAATATTTGTTTATTTATACAGAGACCAAATTCCATGGAGCTGCTTCCTTCAAACCATCACTTATGACTGTGTGTTACAGAACCACGGGCTTGCCAACTATAGCGACATCTTATAATTTCCTTTTAAAACTCTTATAGCATATGACCATCAACAGTGACCTCATGTTTAGGCGAAATGAGCACTTGAGCTTTTTATCATTTCAATGGTCACGATTTGATCTTCTGATGAGATGGATGACTGGCATAATTTCGACACTTTTCCCTTTAGGTCTTCGTGACATCCAATATTTCAAAACTCTCAAAAACGATATTGCCGAACACATCAGATAGTTCTCATTATTTCATGGAGTCAAATGAATGGTCGGTTTAAATCTTACACTCATCCTTTCATTGCTAAATCTAGCGGCTATGAATTAATCATGTGTTGAGATGGATGGGCACCATCTACTGTGGTTCTTCGGATTATTATTATTACACTATCCTTCCACTATATTTTGATCAACAATTGATTGACGGTCAAAATCTCCTTTGGGTCACCGAACTTCAGATATTTCAAATCTCAACCTTCATGCTCTGCCAGAATGCTTTTAGCCAGAGTCCATAGATTCATGACATGTGTCCTCCTCGAATCAATGGTCCTCGTTCAATTCGGGACTTTGGCCTTTGGGAGTTCAGGACTCTGTCCTTCACGAATTCATCCCTTCAACACTTTGTGACTTTGTCCCTTCAACATTTTGGTGCTTTGCAATTTCAGATTTCGAGACTTTAGAACTCTTGTCATTTTTTTGGTGGTGAAACTCTCGAAGTAAAACTCCGGAGTGATGTAACTGCTTATGTCACTTGATGATGTGTCACTAGTCGAGTATATCCCACTTGTCAGTTTGATTTGTGATTTTCATGTACCTAATATGTCGATTTATCTTGACACTTGTCGTTCTCTGACTGTGCCACGTGTTCTTGCTAATATAGACTATTGATGTGGTCTGTCACAGTTTGTTGTTGACATCAAAATACGTCTCCCGATGTGAAACATGTTCATATCCTTGATCTAATATTCAATATAGTATCTAAAGCGTATCTCAGATCGACAGTCTGAGATCTGTCTGTGATTCAACAGTCCAAATTTCATCGGGACTTCGAGTTTCATGATTTTTCATATCGGGACTTTGCATGTGAGTCTCCCCAATTCTCCTAAACTCCAAAATCTCGACAGGGACCTAGTGATTTCTAGCTCCATTCCTTAACTTCCATCGATATTTACCTCTGAGTGCGTCGGTATTTCACGTATCAGGAACTCCCGATTTCAACTATCGTAGATCAACAATCTTGATTTGCCTACGATCCGACAGACCAGATCAAATCGTGAATTTTCATTTCTTGACTTTGTCTTTTCTTATCCTATCCTTCCACTTGAAAATGATATGACATCTTGAAAATAACTCTGGATTTATCCAATGACTTATAGGTATTCTCGAAACAGATCAATGATTGACGATGATTTTGGAACTGTAACTTGCGAGTGATTTAATTTTCCTTTCAATCTTCGCAATCTATCTCTGTCATAGATTTGGCATTTGTGCATCCAACGATCATGATTTAATATGAATTAAATTGTTCATTAGTTGGATCAACCACAGTCATAGATCATTGAATTTGTGTGATTTGATGATCTATATGGATTGCGGGAATGTAACTAGCAAGTGATTTAATTATGGTTTCGCTCCCTGCAATTCATTCTTGTCGTTGATGGCTTGCAGATCCGATGGTCACGATATTTCAATGGTCCTCAATCCCACAGTCACTCATATGACCGATGCATGCTATATTAGATATCAACATGGTCAACCACTTGATCAGACGGCTATTGAGGCTTCTAACTCCGATCGGACAGTTGTTGAGATTACACTTTTCCTTCTGAATTTTGGTCTTTCAATCATACTATTGACATCAATGACAACACATGAATGAAATTTTTTCCAAAAATATCCCCCTTTGTCATTGAGGGAAACACACCAACTTCATACACAATCTCCACCTATGGTGATGCTTCGGTCCTCTGAAGTTCTCTCCCCCTTTGGCATTAATGATAAAGGGTTTCTTCTCTTATGATCTGTCTATATAAATACTTCTTTGACCACTGGTAACTCCTCTTGCAGTCAACCTTTTTTTTTGTCATAACTGAATGACTCCTTCTGATGTTGATTTCTATCTCCCCCTGAATATTTGCCAACTGATGCGTTATTTTCTTGAGAGATTTAGGTAGGAAGAAGGATTACTCCCAGGTTTTGCCTGAGATATTCAAATGTATCTTTGTTTAAGGCTTTTGTAAAAATATCTGCCACCTGTTCTTATGTTGGAACATATTCCAATTTAATGTTCTTTTTTTGAGCTTGATCTCTTATATAGTGGTACTTTATGGGAATGTGTTTCGATTTTGAGTGATGGATAGGGTTCTTAGAGAGACTTATCATGCTTGTATTATCATAGTAGATAGTTGTAGGTTCTTCAAATACTATTTTGATGTATTGTAGAGTTTGTTTCATCCATTCCATTTGTGTGCAACATTCTACTGCTGCAATATGCTCAACTTCAGTGATAGACAGAGAAATTGAGGACTATTTCTTTCTTATCTAAGCAAACAGTGATTCTCCCAAAAAGAATTCTCCTCCACTCGTACTTTTTTTGTCATCTACACTTCCTTCCCAATCAACATCTGAATAGGATTTTAATGTGAATGGGCCCTTGATAGGGTACCACAAACCAAGATCTATGGTTCCTTTCAAATATCTAAAGATTTTTTTTAAATCTTGAACATGGCTCTCCTTTGGTTCTGCTTGGAATCTAGCCACCATCCCAACGACTTGCTTGACATCAGGTCTGGAATTTGTTACATAGAGAAAACTGCCAATCATTGATTTGTAGTGTTTTGGATCTATAGCTTTAGACTTATCATCCTTTCTTAGTTTGCATCCAACTATCATAGGTGTAATAACAAGTTTTCAATCCTCTAACTGGAATCTCTTAAGTATATCCTTAACATATTTAGACTGATGGATAAAGACTCCCTTTTTGGACTGTATTATTTCTAATCTAAGGAAGAAATTCAGTTTGCCAAGAAAAGACATTTCAAATTCTTTTTGCATCATCTTAGCAAATTCCTTACTCATTTTTTCATTATCACTACCAAATATAATATCATCAACATACACTTCCACAATGATCAAGTTGTTACCATCAATTTTGCAATAAGATATTTTGTCTGTTGATCCCCTTTTGAGGCCTTGTTGTTGTAAATAAGAGTCTAGCCTTGCATACCATGCTCTAGGTTCTTGTTTTAGTTCATAGAGTGCTTTATTTAATTTACAAACATAGTCTCCTTTATTGGTTAATTGGAACCCTTYTGGTTGCTCAATATAGACTTCCTCTTCTAAATTTCCATTGAGAAATGTTGATTTGACATCCATTTGGTACACTTTAAAWYTTCTATAGCTGGAGAAAGCTAAGAACATCCTAATTGCCTCTAATCTGGCCACAGGTGCAAATGTTTCTTCATAGTCTACTCCTTCAACCTAAGCATACCCTTTTCATACTAATCTGGCTTTGTTATTGATTATCTTCCCATATTCATTCATTTTATTTTTATATACCCATTTAGTTCTAATGAAATTTTTATTTTTTGGTTTAGGAACTAGTTCCCAAGTTTGATTTTTTTCGATTGGGTCCAATTCTTCATTCATAGAATTGATCCAATTCACATCTTTACATGCCTCTTTGATTGATCTATGTTCAACATGTGACAAAAATACTATTTCTGTTCGATACAGTAGTTGTCTTATTGTGTGCACTCCATCATTCATATCTCCAATAATCAGTTCTTCAAGATGATTCTTTTGAATAATTATTGAGGGTGTCTTTGTATATCTTCTTGGGAATTCTTCTCGTATCTCTCCATATTGACTATCTTCTTCGATTTCACTCATATCCATATCACCTTCTTCCCTTTATTTTTCATTCTCTTCTACTTCTTCTAGTTGTGTGTCGAATATCTCATCATTGTCTTCATCTTCATTTTTAGATATCGTCTCTTGATTTTTGATCCTTATAATTTTTAGGTCATCCACATTGACATATGCACTCTCAACAATATTGTGTGATCTAATATTGTAGCATCTGTATGCCTTCTTGTTTGAAGCATATCCAAGAAAAATACCTTCATTAGATCTGGAATCAAATTTTCTAAGACTCTCATCTAGTCTTTTGATGTAGCATTTACTTCCAAAGACCTTGAAGTATTTTACAGATGGAGTTCTTCCAAACCATAGTTCATAAGGGGTATTATCACTATTAACCTTGAGTTGAGCTATGTTCAATATGTATACTATTGTGCTTACAACTTCCCTCCAATATCCCATGACAATTTTGCTTCATTGAGCATAGTCCTTGCAGCCTCCTAAACTGTTCTATTATTTCTCTCAACAATCCCGTTTTCTTGAGGTGTTCTGTCAGTATAGAATTTTCCTTTTATTTCGTGGGTTTCACAGAAGAGATCAAAATATTTTGAGGTGAATTCACCACCATTGTCTGATCTAAGGCATTTGATTTTTGTCCCTTTTTCATTTTCAACAAGAGTTTTAAAGGCTTTGAATTTGTTGAGTGCTTTTGATTTTTTTTTTAGAAAACATATCCAACCCATTCTAGTAAAATCATTAATGAACAACATAAAGAAAGACTCTCCTTGAAAAATATTGGTTCTCGTAGGTCCACATAGGTTAGTGTGAGAAAGCTCTAAAGGTTTAGAGGTTGTGTATTCTTTTGCCTTGAATTTTATTCTAGTTTTATTCCCTAGTTGACAGTGTCTACACATAACATTTGAGGGTTTTATGATCTTTGGAAAGTTTCTTACTGCACCAAGGTTGTTTAATTTCACAATATTGTCAAATTTAATATGCCCCAACCTTCTATGCCATAGCCAAATTTCATCTACTAAATTTATATGACACTCCTCATTCAATTTTGCATCTAGTATATATACATTTTCAGTAGTTCTAGGAGAAGTACCAACTAATTTTCTTATGTATTCTCTCCTAATCTCACATTTTTGAGAATCAAAGATGTATAAGTTCCCTTTATCACAGGTTTGATTGACACTTAATGAACTGGGCTTCAGTTTATCGACAAGCAGTACATTTCTGGCTTTGTCTTTTCAAAATCTCACAATGCCTTTCCCAAGTATGTTACTTGAAGCATTATCACCAAATGTAACTTTACCTTTTTTTTAATTTAAGTCTAAAAAATTGTCCTTGTTACCTGTCATATGTTTTAATCACCCACTGTCAACATACCAGAGATCGTTTTTATCTTGAGATTTTAGGGCAATAAAACATTTCTTTTTTGACATTTTTACTCTCCAAAGTTTCTTTTGCTCTCTAACGAACTTGGTTCGTTTTGAGACTTCCATTAATATGAAATTAATGACATTATGTCCATGGTTATGACATCTGAATCATTGTAAATCCCCTTCTTATAGAGGTTCAAAGGAGTTATAATTTCTTCTTTTAACTCGATTTGCAGCTTGTTTATCTTTAAGGATATAGTTCTTAACCTTCAGTTTTTTGTTTTTATATTCTCTACAATTTATAGCTTTGTGTCTGAAATTAGACCATGCAAAGAAATAAACAAGGAAAATGTGAGTATACTTGTTTTGATAAAACTTCTTTCGTATTGTATTTTCTTCCTTCCAGATGGGTGGAAGTAATCTTCTGGAGTTCTGAACATTACTTAAATTCTCTTCATTTTTCTTCTTGAATGTACCGAGGAGAGAAAATGCATTAAATTTTGAGTTAACATGACTTTCCTTTTGAGAATAGCCTATTCCATTTTTATTACCTAAATCCCTTTCTATGGTAATAATCTTATCTAATATTTTAGAGCTATTTTCAGATTTTGTTTGAATGATTTTTGCATCCAGTTCCTTTTTTAGATGAACTATTTCTACCTCCATTTTTTCACAAGTTATTTATTTTTCCTTAAGAGACTTTTCCAAACTTTCTTCGATCTTATTTTCTTCTAAGATTTGTTTTTTCAAGTTCCTCATGAGTTTTTCCATCTCCTTTTCTTCTTGTTCATGTTTTTCCTTTTGCTCAACTACAAAACTTTTTAGTTGTCTATATCTGGTTTTGTACTTTCTTAATTCATCTAGGGCACTGAGAAATTCTTCCTCCATATTAACTTCTGCTTCATCTTATAACTCTTTCTTACGTTTAATTTTTCCTATCTTATCAGATTCTTCAATACCTAAGAAAAGGAGTTCATCATCATCAGATTCATTTTTGTCACTAGACTCTGACGAACTGTTGTTTTATTCTTTTGAATAATAATTCCTTTTCCCTTTGTAAATTTTTTTCTTGTAGTTGGGTTTTTCCTTCTTATTGTATTCATTATTTTTATTTTCTTCATCTTCAGGGTCCTCCTTGGGATAGGGACACTTGGATGCAAAATGACCAACTTTTCCATAGTTAAAACATTTGAAAGGAAGCTTGTCTTTGTACTTCCCTGATCCTTCTTGAAGTTTTCTAATGAAATTGGCTTCTTCCACATCAAATTCTTCATGATGGATGGATTGAGGTTTTTTCTTATGATTTATCTTTGTCTTGGATGCTTTGAAAGTTGTTTCATCTTTTGTTGATTTATCATGCTCTGTTCTCATTTTGTATGTTATAAAGATTCCATGGAGTTGATCAACTGTGAGTGTGTTTAGATCGGATCTATCCTCAATTTAAGAAATATTTGCATCATATCTCATAGGTAATGACCTTAATATTTTTTGCACAATGGGTTTATCTGTAATTTCTTCTCCTAGCGCTCTAATTGAGTTAACCACTTCATCTACCCTATGAAAGTACTCGGCAATATTTTCTTCTTCTTTAATTTTTAGATTTTCAAACTGAGCTCTATAGGTCTGCATTTTGGCTTCCCTAACTTTGTCATATCCTTCATATAAAACTTCCAATTTGTCCCAGATTTCTTTGGTTGATTTGCAATGCATAACTTTCACACATATATAATTAGTCAACCCTGCTAAAATTCCATTAACTTCTCTTGAATTGTCATTACAAATTTTCTTTCCTGCAATGTCTTTGGATGGAGTAGTTGGTGCGGTGTAACCATCTACAAAATATTTCAAGATATCAAAACCAATAGCCAACAATAAGTTTTTCATTCTTATTTTCCACAGAGCATAGCCTCCTCCATTGAAAAATGGTGCTTTGTTGTTAGACATTCCCTCTTTATGATCCATCTTCGGGATCTACCTTCAAGTTTGTTAGACTGTGCTAAAGGAACCCGCTCTGATACCAATTGAAGTATCATATCCTGTCACTGAGAGGGGGAGGGGGGCGGGTGAATGAGTGACACAACAATTATATCAATTTTTCATTTATCAATTAAAACAAAATTTTAACACGGTATTTTATCATGGAACCCAAATGGGAAAACCAAAAAATCTTTTCTATTAACTGCAAAATTTGTTTTAAATGTTACATAGAAGGAAGATGTACTTCCTTTTTTATCAGCACCAACTCATCAGGATGCACCCACACCCTAGTTTACCAGCACCAACTAGTAGAAGGCTACAACCCCTTATTTAGTTAGCTACAACTAACAAGGATGCACCAACTCCCTCTGCATGCACCAACCTACCCTTGCACCACCCAACCACCCTTAATACACAAGTATTAGTTATTCTTCTTGGAATCTGCTTCATCTTTAGGTCTTATGTTTTGGACTGCAGAGACACTTTCTTCTCCTGCTCATTCATGTTTATATATTCTACAAAAAAACATGAGTGTGAAACATTATGTCCCTGTTTTTGGACCATCACACCTCTTTAATTAACTTAACCATAATCTCTGTTATTATTTTCACTGTGATGGATTTTTGTAAATTGATCACTTATGGATCAATTTCATCCATTAAATTCAATCCTAAATCTCAGTTTATTTATATAGAGACCAAATTCCATGGAGGTGCTTCCCTCGAACCATCACTTATCACCGTGCGTTACAGAACCAAAGGCTTGCTAACTATAGAAACATATTATAATTTTATTTTGAAACTCTTATAGCAAATGACCATTGGCGGTGACCTCACATTTAGGTGAGACAAGTGCTTGAACTTTTTATCATTTCAACAATTATGATTCGATCTTCTGATTAGATGGATGACTGACGTAATTTTGACACATTTCCCTTCATGTCTTTGTGACATCCAATCTTTCAAATCTCTCGAGAATGATATCACTGAACAAATCATACAGTTCTCATTATTTTACGGAGCCAAATCAATGATCATTTTAAACCTTACACTCATCCTTTCACTGCTAAATCCGACAGCTATGAATTAATCATGCATTGATATGGATGGCCACCATTTACTCCAGTTCTTTGGATTATTATGCTTATGCTATCCTTCCACTGTATTTTGATCAACAGTTGATAATTCACCCGACATCAGATTAACGTTTGAAATCTCCTTCGGTTCTCCAGACTTCAGAGATTTCAAATCTCAACCTTCATGCTCTCCCAGAATGATTTTAGCTAGAGTCCACAGATTCCTGCCATGTGTCCTCCTCGAATTAATGGTCCTCGTTCACTTCGAGACTTTGACCTTCAAGAGTTCGGGATTCTGTCCTTCACGAATTTGACCCTTCAACACTTTGCAACTTCGGTCCTATGGCCCTTAGGCATTTAGACTCTTCATAACTTCCTCTTTTGGAACTTCATTACTCTTGTCATTTGTTTGGTGGTGAAACTCCTGAAGTAAAACTCTGGATTGACGTAACTTCTTATGTCACTTGATGACGTGTCACTGGTCGAGTAACTACCACGTGTCACTTTGATTTGTGATTTTCATGTACCTGATATGTCGACTCATATTGACACTTGTCGTTCTCTGACTATGCCACATGTTCTTGTTGACATAGATTGCTGACATGGTTTGTCACAGTTTCTTACTGACGTCAACGTAGGTATCCCGATGTGACACATGTTCATCCCCTTGATCTAACGGTCAAGATAGTATCCGAAGGGTATCTCAGATCAACAATATGAGATATATCTATGATTCAACGGTCCATATTTCATTGGGACTTAAAGTTTCATGATTTCACGTATCGGGACTTTGCGTGTGAGTCTCCCCGATTCTCTCGACCTCCAAAATATTGACAGGGGCCTAGCACTTGTTATATCCATTCCTTAACTTCCATCGATATGACCTCCAGCCAAACCTTGGGGTTTACCTCCGAGCACATCGATATTTTGCGTATCGGTAACTTCTGATTTCAACTATCTTAGATCAATGGTCCTAATTTCCTTGTGATGTGACGACCCAGATTAAATCACAAATTTTCTTTTTTGTGAATTTGTCTTTGCTTATCCTATCCTTCCACTTGAAAATGATCTGACGGCTTGAAAATAAATTTGGATTGATCCGAAGACTGATGAGTATTCTCAAAGCAGATCAATGGTCGACGATGATTGCGGAACTATAACTTGCGAGTGATTTAATTTTCCTTTCAATATCCACAATATATCCCTGTCGTAGATTTGGCGTTTGTGCATTCGATGGCCACGATTTAATCTGAATTAAACTGGTCATTAGTTGGATCAACCATAGTCATAGATCGTTGACGTTGTGTGATCTGACAATCTAGACAGATTGCAGGAATGTAACTAGCAAGTGATTTAATTCTGGTTTCGCTCCCCACAATTCATTCCTGTCGTTGATGGCTTTTAGATCCGACAGTCATGATATTTCAATGTTCCTTAAACCCACAGTCACTCATATGACCAATACACAATATATTAGATGATCAACATGGTCAATCTCTTGATTGAACAACTGTTGAGGCTTCTAACTCTGATCGGATGGTTTCTGAGCTTACACTTTTCCTTCTGAATTTTTCTCTTTCGATCATATTGTTTGACATCTTCTGCTGACTGATATACTGTTGACATAATTGACAACACATGAATGAAAATTTGTCCAACATATCCTTCTGATATAAATAACCTTTCATCTTCATCCTTCATAACTGGTAGTTTTGGCCATTAAATTTCTCCACCCTAAACTTTCCATCTTCCTCCATTGCTCCCACTCGAACCAGGAACCCTCCTTTACTGCGAGTTACCTTTCTCTCTGATACCAGTTTTTAGAAAAATAGGATCACAGAGAAATAAAATAAAACAAATGGGGAAATAAAACACAGAAGATACACAATACAATAGAGACACAAATATACGTGGTTCACCCAGTGTGGGCTATGTCCACCATAGATGATTGCCAGGTCCTTCCTTTATTATTATCTAGCAAATGAAGGGATACAACCTAACACAAACCCATTGTAACTTTCTCTTCTTTATCTCACAGTCTCCTATCTCAGAATACAATATTCGCTATAATGCATAGCCGCAATACATTTTCCTCATAACAGAGGATTTCCTTCCAAGGAAAAAACCCTAACATACTTTCTACCGTTAGATATGCGACCTTATAATGAACGGTCTAGATTTAAAATGAAATCACAATATACATTTATAGGGAAATGTTTCCTTCAGGGGATTCACCCCTAAACCCTCATTGAGTCCCACTTTCCCCTGGACCCCCCAGCCCGGGGGATATCCCCCACAGACCCCACAGAAGGGGTAACCCCCCTCTACATTCCCCCATGTGGAAGAGTGTAAATACTTATGGCGTGTAAATACTTCATGGGGTATAAACACGACTGGAAACAAAAGACCTCTGAATCAGGAATATAATCAGGCTCCACAACCAACAATGTCTAAATACATTAACAAATGCACTAGATAATTATGTGTTAGATAGACATTTGACACATTTATAAAATCCAATCACACTTTGTAGATAAAACAAGTAAGCCGATAGAAGCCTTATATTAGTAACGATAAAAGTTTACAAAAAAAAAAATTGTCCGAAGACCAAAATGTCAAAAATGTGAAGCACATGGCTTCATATACAAAAAGTATCATAGATGTTTCTCACTATAACACACAAATTCCCATACTACTCTACGCAACAATCGACCGATGGATGGAGACACACCCACTGTGTGGCGTTGGTAATGCCTAGGAATATCATATATAGTGGCATCAAGGACGTTAATAGTGAGTCCCTCTAGGTTTTGTTTTATGGCCTTGAGATCGACAACAACTACTCTTGCTACGACACCTATCTCCCCTCGTCTTTGGATAGGGGATGATCCTAGAAGACGATAAGGTCCCACATCTACATTATTGGATAGATTTTGATTAGTCTTTAGAATTATAAAACATAAAAAACATTTATATCATTAAAAACAAAAACAAAAAACATTATATAAATGAAATTTCCTTCTTACCTATGTCCCCCCATTGGGAACCTTTAGGAAGAGCTAGGTCGGGATCTCCACAGAAATCTAACTCAACGTGTGCATAATCGTCGACCATATGCATTTGAGTCCTCAACTATTGGAAGAAGACATCATCATACCTGACAATGTTAGGGTCCTAACCTTCATATAGGTAGATTAATATATTCGAATATAATAAAGGTCAATATTAATAAGTCCTTTCAATAAAATAGAATAAGGCAGATGTAATAAGACCTAATAGAAGCTTTCGTTTCTAGAAGGATCTTCCTCTAGATGCTTCTCTTTATAGACATATTTAGTATAAATAAGGGTCGAGGATATGAAAAACCTATCTTGGATATTATTGTAACAGAGAGCTACTCGATTGGAGGTTGCCCCCTCAAAGAGGCCTATGAACATTGCTTTCTGAATCAAAGTGTTATTTCTGTTGTTGTTCTTATATCATTTCTATGTTATTGTGGAGATTATGTTGGATATATTACTGTTATTCTGCCATTTCTAGTATTTTATTTCTGTTCTGCATATTTATTATATCTGGTATCTTGCAAGTGGTATCAGAGCACTTTTCTTGGAAAAAATTGTGGGATTTTTTTTCCAGGGTAGAGACGTATTCCGGTGTCTTTAAACCACAAATATCTATCGTTACATGCATAAACCCATGGTTGAGGGATTCATACATGCAGGAAATACAAGTGGTTCTTAAGCGCACATCTTTTGGCCACCCTTGTAACCCCTGTTGGTACCCCTTCGAGCGGTAGCGCATCAGACAACACTTGTGTACGGATTGGCCTAGATTTCCTAAATCCCTCTTTAGATAAACCTATCAATCGCCAGACTACTATAGTGTCACCGAGAATAACACTTGGGAAGATACTCTCTAGTACCTGGGTAGTCGGGTAGTATGGCTAAGGGTACAGTCTATCCTCCTTAGTTAGTGAAATGAGATATTGGGCCAAGTACTACTATTGGACCCTGCACGTATATTAGAGAGCTATAGCATAGGGAAAACCCTTGTCTATAGAACCCTTGAATACCTAACCCTTGGGGGATAGAAACATAAACAACATAAACAAATTAAAAACAGACCATATTTATTGCCGCGCAACTGTGTTTAGGTTTCCAAGTAAATACACATCTCTTTCTGGTTAAGAATTTGGGGATTTCATCACTGCAATATTCTTCAGACCAGAGTATAACTCCACGGGTGTTAAAAAAAAAAAAATTCTGGAAAATTTTTCACCATTATTTGAGACCTATTCCATTGGATTCATCTCTCCGCCCTTATCACATTCATCCCTATCATTTTTCAAAAAAAAAATTGACCCCGCTCACCCCTTTTCAGTTCACCCATCCTCATGGCCCATACCTGTAGCCAAGACCTAGAAGCTTGCTTCAACACCATGCAATCTGGTTTCCTTGAAACCCAAAAAGAAGTGAAACAACTCAGTGCTACTGTTGCCTCCACCGATTCATCCATCAATGCTACCATAAATACAACCATACAGTCCTCAATGGAGGAAGTCAAACAAGAATTGACCACCCAGTTTGAATCTGTCTTTGCATCACTCTTCACCAAACTGAAGATCCCTACAAATGACCATTTCTCTGAAGCACCTCCAAATAATGAAGGCGAAACATCCTCCCATTCCCATACCTTTCAATCCCACCACTTTCAACGTGACATATTCCTTCCGCGGGTGGACGTGACCAAATTTGATGGCTCGGACCCCACTGGTTGGGTAACTGAAATGGAACATTATCTCTCTTTATATGGCATTATAGATGACTTGGCCAAACTTCAGTATGGTGTTCTCCATTTAGATAAAGAACGTTGGCAATGGTGGCAATGGAGAAAAACTTCTCATCAAGGGTATATTTCTTAGACCCAATTTGTGACTGAGCTTTTTGAACACTTTGACATGGACACCAACCATTTGGGTCATTTGAAAAAGTTGAAACAATCTGGAACAGTAGAATACTTCATAGCTTCCTTTGAACGCCTGGCTTTTCGAACAGAGGGCATGACTGATGCTTTCTTTCAAGAGTGTTTTATTAGTGGCCTCAAGGAGGATATTCAAGCCCATGTCCTCATGGCTCGACCCTCGACTTGGGTGGAGGCTACCAAAAGAGCTAAAGAAGCACAACATGTTGTATAATCTCAAAACCAAAAACCCTCCTTTATCCCTTTCCCTAAACCCGTCACTCCCACTACTCCCTCTGTCCCATTAAAAATCCCAAAATTGACCAGGGATGAAATGGTTGAACACCAACTTAAAGGCCTTTGTTATAATTGTGATGAAAAATATTTCTCGGGCGATAAGTGTAAGGAACAAAATATTTTTATGGCCATCTCTGAGGACATTTCAGAAGAGGATGTTGAAACTCCCCTTGTGTCTGAGTCACCTGAAATCACTGACATAACCCCTCCCTCAGACCCTCCCAAAGTAGAACCCATCATTTCCCTCAATTCTCTCACTGGATTTTTAGCTCCCCAAGCCCTCAAGTTAATCAGTTACATCAAGCATCAAAAGGTCATCATTCTGGTTGATAGTGGAAGCACCCATAATTTTATTCATCGTCGCATTACCCAAGAAACTCATTGCTACATGCATGTTGTCAAAAATTTCCAAATCATGATTATCAATGGTGGTTCCATGAAATGTGGAGGGCGTTGTGAAAATGTGCGTCTCCAAATCAGTGACTACCACCTAAAATCCCATATGTTTGCTATCGACATGGGTGGTTGTGACATTTTGTTGGGTGCAGACTGGCTAAGAACTTTGGGTCCCATTCTCATGGATTTTAAAGCATTAACCATGCAATTTGACCAGGAAGGCCACTAATATAAATTCCAAGACATCACTGTTGGTTCACCTGAGGTCATTAGTTCCCATCTCATGGAAAAGATGCTAAAAAAAGGTCATTCTGGTGTCATTACCCAAATCCATGCCATTCAAGAAACAGAAACACCCCCGATGCCACTTGACCTCCAAGATCTCCTTTCTAAACATCAAATGGTATTTTCCACTCCCCAAGGCCTCCCTCCTTCCTGCGGTGTTCATGATCATTCCATTCCCCTTGTACCCAGAATCCTTCCTCCCAATATCCATCCATATCGCCACCCCTTCTCACAAAAAAATGAAATTGAGAAAATGGTCCAGGAACTCCTTAATGCAGGTGTTATCCGCCCTAGTATGAGACCTTACTCTTCTCCTGTAGTCATGGTCCTAAAGAAATAAGGTTCTTGGAGAATGTGTCCTGACTTCCATGCCCTCAACAAACTGACCATTAAAGACAAATTTCTCATTTCTGTCATTGATGACCTCCTGGATGAATTGAGTGGCACCCAATTCCTTACTAAGCTTGATCTTCACTCGGGCTATCACCAGATACGTATGAAAGAGGTAGACATTCCCAAGATGGCCTTTCGCACTCATGAGTGCCACTATTAGTTTTTGGTCATGCCCTTTGGCTTGCGTAATGCCCCCTCCACCTTCCAAATCCTCATGAATCATGTCTTTCATCCCTTTCTTCGTCATTTTGTCTTGGTTTTCTTTGATGATATCCTCATCTATAGAAAAACCTGGACCAACCATCTTACTCATGTGGATCAAGTTCTCCATCTCCTCTCCCAGCACCAACTTTTCCTGAAATAGTCTAAATGTGATTTTGGTGCCCCAGAAGTAGAATACTTAGGTCATCTGGTTGGCAAGGATGGCATTAGGGTGGATCCAAAAAATATTGAATCTATGCAAGATTGGCCGCACCCAAAGACTCTCAAAAGATTGCATGGATTTCTAGTCTTAACAGGGTATTATTGCAAGTTTGTTAAGAACTACAGAAAGATTGCAACACCTCTCATTGCTCTCCTAAAAAGGAACTCTTTCACTTGGACTCCAACCACTGCTCAATATTTTCAAACCTTGAAGATTACCATGTGCACCACTCCGGTTCTAGGCCTTCTTGATTTCACAAAGACCTTTTTGTTTGAATGTGATTCCTTAGGGAAAGGAATCGATGTTGTCCGTATGCAAGAGGGTCGAACTTTGGCCTTCACCAGAAAGCAATTGTTTGAAAGGAGTCTGGGCAAACCCATTTATGAAAAGAAAATGTTAGCTATTTTGCATGTTGTTAAGATGTGGTGCCCTTATCTCTTGGGGTAACGCTTCCAAATCAAGACCAACCATCAAAGCCTCAAGTACTTTCTGAAACAACACATTTCCTCCCAGGAGAAACAAAAATGGGTGACTAAGATCTTTGGTTATGATTATGAGATCATTTACAAGAAGAGTAAAGACAATGTAATGGTGGATGAACTGTCCTGAAAATATGAAGAAGAAGGATCCCTTTTTCCTTTCCTTCATTGTACCTGATCGAATCCAAGTGGTGCGCTTGGCTCCAGGCTGAGCTTCGATACAAAGGCCATTTGTATTTAAGTAAACAATCAAA
This sequence comes from Picea glauca, assembly GCA_000966675.3. Lineage (NCBI taxonomy): Eukaryota > Viridiplantae > Streptophyta > Pinopsida > Pinales > Pinaceae > Picea > Picea glauca. The sequence goes on from JZKD02S1001157.1 coordinate 1,508,703, forward strand.
TCTTAAATCCACGGTACTTTCTGAGCTTCATGCTACACCCACAGCGGGGCACTCGGGGTTCACCAAAACATATGACAGAGTCAAATGTTTTTTTTTCTGGGATGGTATGAAATGGGACATCCGTAATTTTGTAGCTGAATGTGAGGTGTGTCAATGAAATAAGGGAGATATAGTCAAATCTCTGGGCACACTACAACCACTTCTGATTCCACCGGCTATTTGGAAGGATATCTCTATGGACTTTATTACCGGCTTATTCAAATCAATCATAATGGTGGTTGTGGATCGCCTTTCCAAGTATTCTCATTTCTGTGCTCTTCAACACCCATTTACTACATCCACGGTGGCTCAACTTTTCATGGACCAGGTCTTCAAGATTCATGGCATGCCACACTCTATTGTTTCTGATCGTGACCCAACTTTCACAAGAAAATTTTGGCAAGAACTGTTTAAGCTCCAGGTCACCCAATTGCATCTCAACACAACTTATCATCCCCAGACTGATGGTCAAATGGAAGTTGTCAACAAGTGTTTGGAAACATATCTAAGGTGCTTTGCTTCTGAAAAAAAACATCAGTGGGCTCAATGGATACCCCTAGCTGAATGGTGGTACAACACTTCCTACCATACAACTACTCGCATGATTCCTTTTGAAGAGGTATATGGACAGAAGCCACCTTCAGTTCTCTCATACTTACTGGGTACCTCGAAGTTCTAGGCAGTTGACCAAAAACTTATAGTTCAAGAGGATATTCTTCATACCCTTAAAGAGAACTTGGTCATGGCACAAAATCGCATGAAGCAACAAGCAGATCAAGGTCACTCTGAACGTTAATTTGCAGAAGGGGATCATGTGTTTCTGCGACTGCAGCCATACAAGAAAACTTCCCTCAAGGCTGAGCACTGTCAGAAGCTAGCACCCAAATTTTATGGTCCTTATACAGTTATCAAGCATGTGGGACAAGTCACATATCAGTGAACTCTTCCCAGTAAGTCGAAGCTACATCCAGTTTTCCATTTTTCATGCTTAAAGAAGGTGATTGGAACTAGGTGCCAAAGTCAAACCAACCTTCCCGAGTTAGCTGAAAAAGGATCCATTTGGCTACAGCCAGAAGCAGTTTTGGACCAGCATGAACTTCGCCTACATCAGAGAACCATCAGGGAAGTGCTAGTCCAGTGGAAAGATATGAATCCAACAGATGCCACTTGGGAACCAACTACCATTCTGCAACAGTTTCCTCATCTCAAGCCTTGAGGACAAGGTTGTTTTTAAGGGGGTGTACATGTTAGGTTCCTAACCCACACATAGGTAGATTAATATATTCGGATGTAACAAAGGTTAATATTAATAAGGCCTTTCAATAAAATAGAATAAGGTGGATGTAAGAAGACCTAATAGAAGCTTCCACTTCTAGAAGGATCTTCCTCTAGATGCTTCTCTTGATAGACATATTTAGTATAAATAAGGGTCAAGGGTATGAAAACCCTAGCTTGGAGATTATTGTAACATAGCACTGCTCGATTGGAGGTTCCCCCCTTGAAGAGGCCTGTGAACACTGCTTTCTGAATCAAAGTGCTATTTTTGTTGTTGTTCTTATATCATTTATATGTTATTGTGGATATTATGCTGGATATATTACTGCTATTTTTCCATTTCTAGCATTTTATTTATGTTCTGCATATTTATTATATCTGGTATCTTGTAGACAATGTGTGTTACACATTATTTTCATCACCCTTATGACCATTAATGATGTAAACATATACTTTTTATGTATAAGGATCAATGGCCTAACTCCTTGAAGAGAATGAAGATATTTTTTCCCAGAGAGATGAACTTATACTTTTCCTTTGTAAAAAATATTATAAAAATGGATTATTGCACCTTACTTACTATTAAGGATGCAACAATCTAGGATCGTCATAGGTTTCACCATAGTGTCCTGCGATGTCGTCGCAATTTTCTCAATGTTAAGGGTGTGACGATTCTCGTACGAAGGAAAAAAAGGAATTTCTCAAAAGTTTTAGAATAGAAGCTTTGAAGGTGAGGTGGCCTCCGATTGGTTTGGAATTGAGTTACGTCCTTGATCTCTTGGGATCATCCTAACCACCTCACCCTATCCTTTTCATCTTATAAAAGGAGAATATTTCTCATGGAAAAAGTGAGCTTGGGAAAGTTATCTTTTGGATTTGGAAAGTTCTTGAGTTTTGTAGCTTGGAGTTTTTGGAGCTCATATGTTGGCTTTGAGCTTTGCTTTGTCACGATAGATTGTTGATATTAGAATCCATGGAGAAGAAGTGTGTGGGAAGAAAGGAACTATTGGAAGGGACCTTACAACATCAAGGCATCGATTATATTCTCCTTTTCATATTTCTAATACAACAATATATTTCTTTCCCATAAAATTTCTCTTATTTTATTATATGACTCCTTGATCACATACATAGGTTTTGTTGAGTATACGTTGTTGCTTTCACTTCATTGTCTTGTGCCTTTTTACAGGTTCAACATCCTATAAGCCTTGGAATGGAGTGAGAATGACACTAGCGAGGACAAGCAACGTTTAAAAGGTATGCCATTTATCTCATGTTAGTTAGTATGCTTGATAACTAGAACTTAGGGAAAGTTTTATATTCTATCTTATTTTGTTCTAGTTTTAGGGTGAAACTAGGGAGATCTGTTTGTGTCTGCACTTATTGATTAGTCTGATAACAAAATTGGTGACTCCATTGGGGAATGGATTTTTTTCCTAGTTTGTATTGCTTTCTTGCTTTGATTGATTGGGTTATGTTTTTTGAGTCATTGGGAGATCCAGTTTGACTCTCTGACTGTTAAACCTCACCGGGAAAACTTTATTTCTTTTTATTTTTTCCATTTTTCCTTTGATTGTCACACCCTACCTTTTGACACAGTGCAATGTCATCGCACAGTACTTATTCTCTAGCCTGCGATGATCAAGGATCGCCACGCTGTGTTAGTCTACAACCTATGACGATTGTGAAAAAAAAAATGATGGTTTTTCTTGCCCAGATATTAGATATGGTTTTGGGGTGATTTGTTGGGTGTGATTATAGCCTACTTGACAACTTTGAGTATGCTTTTAGCTATCTTTGAAAAAAAAAAAAAAACTTTCTTTTTATTAGATTAGGGGCATCTTTACATTTGAAGTAGAAAAATTGCATGGTTTTTGGCATTTTTAATCATGTATTGGTGTACAGTCACTTAGCTCATTTCTTAAAGTTCTTGATATTGATGAGTTTAATAAAATTTTGGGACATTGTGCATCTGGAAATAACGTTTTCTCCTTCTTGTAATATAGCTTTCATCGAAGTGAAATATTGTCATTCTCATTTCTTTGCATTGTTTAGAGTCGGTCAAAACATCAATTAGTCCACGTCATTTTCCTCTTGAGTAAACAACACCCTTAAAATAAATCACTTATAAAAATTTATTAGACATTTTTATATTTTCTGGTAGAAAACCTACATTAACATAGAGTGTAGGAATTTGGAATAGGTGTAAAATATAACTTTCCAAAGTTGTAAACAAACATAGAATCTTGAGTTAGGGAGTGGTAAATCCACTTGCTACATTTTTTCCTGGGAAGTCCTAACACAAAGGTCAATCGCGAGGTCACATTAGGAATGGCAGAGTTACTAACCCTGCTTTGTTGGTCTTAGAGTAGAGATTGCACGTATTATTGGGGATCACTTGAGAAGAAAATTCTATGGGGACATTCTCGAGTTGATTTCGGGCTTAGATACCCTGCCTTTGTGCGTGGATTGGACTATCGATTGTTTCCCTAGGAATCATTGTCATAATTTGTAACCTTAGTGGCATTTATCTTTAGGAACTTTACATGAAGTGATGGTGAAGGGAAAGTCTTCGCTATACCTGGAATCGACATTGGCCAAACTCACTCAGGCTCCTTGGTGGGTATACCCACAATTATGTGTGGGATATTGAACCAAGGCGTAAGTCCATTAAGTAGGTCATCAACATAAATTTTACACCCGTTCTACCTCAACCCCTTCTTACATTGTTCTCATGACATTGGATTTCATCACCAGCTAGTGCGTTCATTGTGAGAAGGTTTTGTTTGTTTGCTTGCTTCCTAGATTTTTAGTGTGTTCTGTTTGTTTTCCCTAGCAGACTCTTGGTTGGATCTTTGTTTAATAGTGTCAGCTCCCAGAATGACCAATGAAGGAACTCCTTTTCCAGTGGAACCTTTTGTTTTTCCTTCTTACAGAAATGTTGGTCCTCCTCACATCACTACTTTGAGCCTTCTAGGTCTCACAATTGGATTACTAGTATGGTTGTTTTCCACTCAGGATACAGCTAGTGCTTCAGTTGTAAAAAATTCCCCCCAAGAACATAAACCTCATGTTGATCCTTCACCTTCTCCACTTGCAATGTCTTCTTCTATTTCATCTTCTTCATTGAGTGAAAGCTCTGAAGCTAGTAACTTGGTGGATAAGAAGAAGAAGGAAAGTAAGAAGAAGAAGAAGAAAAATGAACATGGGTCCAAGATTCCAACCACTGCAAGACATGCTGGAAAACAACCAGTTACTATTACTCATGGTGGGAGTGTTGATGATGTCAATATCACCCAAATAGCTTGTAAGCCCAAGTACCCTTCCAGGATTTGTAAGGGTGGCCATCTTCTTAAGGATTTACCTGTTCTATCCAAGGTTATAGAATCATGGTCTACACACCCTCACTAGCCCGTGTCATCATCCTATGAACAACATGTTGTTGACCTCCCGTCAACTAGTTAGAATACCATTGGGAAGAAGAAAAGTAGAGTCAAGTTACCATGTAGGTTATGTGGAGGGAGTCATCAAACTCAATTTTTCCCTCATATAGATGAAGCCTCAAAATTACTTGAAGACGTGATTGTTTCCCAACCTCAACTTCTAGATGCTTACCACAGGCTTACTCTCAACCCGCATGTAGTTGATGGAATGATCAATGTGGTCCCTTCATCAGTTAGTCTGGTTGGTCATGTAGTCAATTTGGTCATGTCCTTAGTTGAACCAGTTGACAAAGTGGTTGATCTGATCCCATCCTCAATCGATCCTGCTCTCCCGTAAGAGAGTGAAACCCAAGCGGTCGATCCATTTCCATTCATTGATCCCATTATCCCATTGGAGAATGAAAGTCAAGTGGTTGATCTTATCTCATCATTGGTCGATCCTACTCTCCCTCTAGAGAGTAAATGAGATTATGCCCATGTTTTTCTCATTGATACAAATTCTACTGTGCTAGGGGGCATTCCTCCTTCTCTTGTGGAACCCCCTCCAAATAATGAGGCCATCCTTTTTGATTGGGGTGCACTAACTAGACCTCATCTTCCCTCTCACATTCCTTTTAATATTATAGTACAGGTTTGTGTTCAGGACGTTCCTCAGACAATGATAGATGAAGGTTCGTCCATTAATATTTTTTCCTCTATTGCTTGGAAAGCTTTGGATTATCCTCAACTTGTGCCAGTTACGCAAAATCTATTAGCTTTCAATAGAAGAACCAATCAACCTTTAGGGATCCTTCCTCAGTTTCCCATAACTTTGGGAGGGAAAATGTCGTTATTGATGTCATGGTAGTCTAAGATCCCTTGGATTTCAATTTACTCCTTGAGTGATATTATGTCTATTCCATGAAAGCTATCATGTCCACTATTTTTCGTGTGATATCTTTCCCTTAGGATGGAAGAATTGGGGCTATTGATCAACTTTCATTCATTGGTCCTGACTTGACCATCAACTCAATGACTTCCCTAAATGGTTCATATATGTAGTTGGTATCACCCCTACCATAGGTCAATTATGTGGTGTTGTCTCCCATGCCTTCCGAAACTGATGATGATGACTTGGACCCGGTAGTTGAGATGGTGATCTCTTCGATAGGGATTTTATAGGATAGCCTCCTTACCCCTATTGTGGCCCTCAACATGTGTTCCTTCCAGAGTTTTTTTCTTCCATCAAGTGAAGATTTCTTGGAAGCCATGACTGAGTTTTTTCCCTTGACATGGTGTCCTTCCAGAGCACTTTCCTATTGGAAGTCGTGATAAAGAAGAGAATCCTTGAGCATAGTTTTCTGATTTCAATCTCATGAAAAAATGAAACCAACTTTGAGAATGGTTTTCTGATTTCAAGCTCATTAAAAAATGAAACCATATTTGAGAGTGGTTTTCTGATTTCAAGCTTGTTAAAAAATGAAACCATATGTGAGGATAACTTTTGTGTCTCTATAGCAACCTCGTTAAAAAATGAAATAGAGATTACGAGCATAGTTCTTCTCCTGTGTCAAGCTTCTTTAAAAATGAAACATAGGTATGGGGATTGAACCTGGATTCTCGAGAATAGTTCCTATTTCTATGTCAATATGATTAAAAAATGAAACATAGGTATGAGGATTGAACCTGGATTCTCAAGCATAGTTTTTCTTCTCTGTGGAAATCTCGTTAAAAAATGAAATAGATTTCCCCCTCTTCGATTGAGTCAAGTAATTTGTTTTGTATAGTATTTGAAGCTTCATTTCATCCACCTGTGTCATTGGATGAAATGAAGCTTGGGGGGCATTCCTTCCAGCCTCTAGAATTCATGCTGAAGTTGAGCCACTAGCTTCTTAAGATGGGGGCTAAGTACCAACCATGTGAATCTCTGGATTATACATTGGGAAGTCACAAGCATAGTTTTCTCTAGTTCAATCTTGTGTAAAAATGAAACCACCTACCTCAAGAATGATTTCATCTTGTTCAATCTCGTGTAAAAATGAAACCAGGTCCAAGGATAGTTTTGTTTAGTTTTTAAGCTTGTGTAAAAATAAAATCTATCCCAAGCATAGTTTTTTTTTTTTTTTTTTAAGCTTGCGTAAAAATGAAAACATTCCTGAGCTTAGTCTTTGTTCTTTCTCATGCTCTTAAATAAAGGAGAATGTAACTGAGTAATATTTTATCACTTTTTTGGACTCATAAAGGTTATACGAAAAAGGAACCCCCTGGAGTTCCCTTTAAGATATTTTCAGACTCTCTACACATGAAAAAATTGTCGAGCGATCTTGTTCTTTTCACGCTCGTTAAAGTATTTGAAGAAAACATATGTTGAGCAATATTTTGTCTCTTTTTCGGTCTCATTGAACTACTTTACGAAAAATGACATTTTGGAGTTTCCTATAAGTGTTTTTTAGATTCTCAAAATATGAAAAACCCCCAAGTTTAATTTATTTGGACTCGTAAAAAAAACATCGAAAGGCCCATATGGGACCGAACCACTCCTTCCTAGGGTTCGTTAAACATACTTCGAGGGAATCATCCGAAGGATGAGATTACAGTTCAAGCATATATTATCCTCCTCAATCTTGTGTAAAAATAAAGAGGTACTTTCCAGAAATGGTGGGGGGGGGGAATTGGGAAAGAAATGTGTCTAAACATGTATTCTATGAAAGGTCACTGTTATCCCTGATATCTAGGGATAACTAGGAGATCATGTCTTGAGGCCCACATGGTCCTAGACATGGAGTACCGAGAGCAGGGTTGACTTAAGCATGGCCCTGGAGGGCCCATCTTTCTTCTTCTTCGTTAGATTTGTCCTGTCAGCAGTAACAGTTTCCATCACCACTGGCCTGGGCTTGCTTCGGAGAGGACTCTTGCTCCATGAGGTAATTGGTCCGAGGTATCATGGTATGTGTCATATTTGATTGTTATAACCTTCTTATATATGCATTAGGTTTCTTTCATTTCTGATGACTGCTTGGATCTTACACTAATCCACTTGTGGTATAGTCATCTATTTAATAGACTTTGAGTTATTGATCATATTCATAAGTTTAACTAACAAAACGTTTTTCTCATTGTCTTCAAAATTGACCTAATAGTAGGGCTGACGTCACCCTAAATCTGCATAGTGATGCAGCAACAATATTGGTGTGTGAGCACATTTATTGCATTGTGATATAATAAGGATTGATTTTATACATTGAATGTAAGTATCATTTTGTATTTATTGAGGAAGTGATATTATAAGTCTTAGCTTTAATTGCAACCATTGACTTCATCAATAATTACATTTATTATTTCTCATATGTGTTAAAGATAGTCATTAGTATTTGAAGTACTAACCATTGCAGCACATTCTTTTAGTTCTATTTTCCTTGTCTCGCAAACAGGTGCCATTCAGTGGGATATCTTCTCTTTGACTATCCATTCGGTAGTAATCTGTGAAGGGAAATCTTACTTTAAACTTTGAAGCCTTAACCCTTGATCCTTTTCCTTCAGAACCCCATATTACTAGGGACATCTCCCTTGGGATTATCCACCCTAAATAGAAAGCGCTCCCCATCGAGGTGACAGTGGGTGGGGAAGCTCCTGTTACGCCAGTTTGAGCCTTGACCTTAAGCTACCTAAACCTTTCCTACAAACTGTGCGATAACATTTTGGCACCGTTTCCGGGGAACACTGAGTCTATTTTCCTCAATGACAAACCTTTGGTAAGCCTTATTTCAGAAACCTCTCTTGTAAGCTTACCTGGCGACTCCACTACCTTTTCCCCCTACTTCTTTGGTAGTTTCAGGGAAACTATCTGGCGACTCCATTGATGACGAAGCCAACAATGACTTCACAATGGGACCTAGGAAACTATAGACCTTTAGATATGAGTAAAATCCTGGGCTATCCCAGAAAAATGCCTCCTAGTTATGAGTTTTTTCTCCCTCGCTTTGATGGCATCAATGGAGAATGTCCTGAGTCTCACATGAGAATATTTTGGGATTTCTTTCAATCCTTCCCTGTCAGCGATGAGGCTGAAGATTTGGCGATGAAACTCTTCTCTGCCTCCCTGCATGGAGAAGCCAAAAGATGGTATGATAACCTTCCAGCTGCCATCATCACTTCTATGGACCTTTTTGAAGAAATTTTCCTTGCAAAGTGGACCATGAAAAAAGAGGATTTACAATAATTGCTGAAAGAGCTCGAAGGTATAAAACAAAAAGAGTCTGCGTTTGTCAGAGCTTTCTGCGCTAGATTCCAGAAAGTGCTTTACTAGATTCCTCCGGGCCATCGTCCTGAAGAAAGATATCTTGTCTACCTCTATACTAATGAACTTCAAGGACATTTGAGATTCCTTCTAAATAAGAAAAAGCCAGAAACTCTTCCAGAAGCTCATGACATGGCCACCCAAATTGAAAAGAGTCTCTCCTTGACTAGGACCAATGCCATGGATGCTCTTAGCTTGATGAAACTAGTTTCCCATGAAACCTTTGTTGAAGATACACAAGAGAAAGGGGAACAAGTTTTTGACCAACATAATGAAGACATGGATGAGGAGCAAGAACCTGAACAAGATGAGGTATTCCAAGAGCCCTTCTCTCCTACACAAAAAAAAGAAGATGAGGTTAGTTGTTTCCCTTCCAGGGGTTCCAATGACACCTTGATCCTTGATCTAGAGGGTGAAGAAGAAACATAAGCCTTGGACGAAGTGGATGTTCCTTGCTGTGCAATCAAATACAAAGAAGCAATTCATGATGATGAAAAAATAACGCATGATGAAAATACCAAAGCCATCGAAGCCCCTGCACAGGAAGAAACAATAAGTTACCCTCCTCCCCTAGTTTTTGATGATGCTTTACCTTGTGATGAAAAGGAGGAGGAGGATGAAATTTTAAATCTTACAAATCCTGCATGCTATGACACAGATAGTGACACTATTAATAATATTGATGAGTTCATACATGTTGGGAGACATAGGTGGGATGTAGTTGGTTATGACCTAGATCCCATCTATGACACTGAGAGTCATCTCCAGTTGTTTCCCTTGCAGTTGTCACAGCAGATTACTTCTGAACAATGGCAACAAGGAGATGAGGTTTTTACTTGTACCTTTCAGAACACCAAGGATGACCTAGTACCTTATCTTTTGAATGATTTTTAGTCTTACCTTGAGATGTTTGATGAGTACTCTACTGAGCATTTGGACCCTTTTTATGAAGATGATTGCCAACCACCATTGTGCTAAGTTGTTGATACAAGTAAAGACATTGTTTGCCTGAATAAGTTTTCTCATGACTTTTCACCCCAACCACCTATTATTACTTTGCCAGGTTTTTCCATTAAAGGGGTAGTTGGGAAATACCTTTTTCATGTTGAGTTTCCTTCTGGGCAAACCCTAGATTTCAAGGTTTGGTTGGGTAATACTAGCTCTATTCAGTTCTTCAACTTTCCCTTGATAATTTTCCAGTTATCTACTAAACCTTTGTCGATTCTTTCCTTGACTCTAGAGCATGAGGACGTCTTAGGTAACCAGTTTACAAGCCCTTTGAGTCAGTTTTCTGAACCTAGTATTTTTCATGACCCTTTCTTGGATAGGATTGAGTACTTTTCTCAGAGATGGACTTGGCAAGATTTTGTCCCTCCCACCCGCCTCCATGAGTTAGAATTTGGGACTCCTGATGATATGATATATGTTATAACTCATGACATTCTTGTTCTTGATTTATCATTGTTTTGGTTTATGATGAAGCACAAAGGCAGGTATCGAGGAACGTTATTGGATTGGCTTCACTGGTTGTTCAAGTATAGCAACATACAACCAGCAGGTAAGTACAGGTAAGAGTTTCATTTTCTATCTGCATTTATGATTGCCTTATATGCACATATTTTTCGGGGTGGAAATACCACCCCACCTTTGTCGCTGATGCTTTCTTGTCAAGTGTGAGAAGGACACAGGTCTACGCCAGATATTGTTGAGGTTCTCATGCACTCTACAATTAGCACATGTCCCCTAGTTGGAGCCATATGTTATCCCTGATATCTAGGGATAACTAGGAGATCATGTCTCGAGGCCCACATGGTCCTAGACATGGAGTACCGAGAGCAGGGTTGACTTAAGCATGGCCCTGGAGGACCCATCTTTCTTCTTCTTCGTCAGATTTGTCCTGTCAGCAGTAGCAATTTCCATCAACACTGGCATGGGCTTGCATCGGAGAGGACTCTTGCTCCATGAGATAATTGGTCCGAGGTATCATGGTATGTGTCATATTTGATTGTTATAACCTTCTTATATATGCATTAGGTTCCTTTCATTTCTAATCACTGCTTGGATCTTACACTAATCCACTTGACCATTGTTGGGGTGATTGATTAGGTAGCTTAGCAAGCTGATATTCATGGGTCTTGGTTAGCCACCAAAGGGGATTTGCAGAGCCATCGTCTGCTCCCACCATCTTATCACTTTTACATCTTATACCCCGCTCATCCATCCCATTCCCCTAGTCTGGCCATTAGGATGATATTTCAGGGTTACATCTTGTCTTGTGGGAAGAAGGGGCTAAAGGCCCAGGGGGTAAAAGCAGTGGTAAAAGATAAAATCCATAGGAAATCAAACCTAGAGATGCTTCGCCCAGGGGATCCCTGAGAAGGCAATAAAAAGCCTCTCGATAATAAACTAAAGGGACCCTAAGAAGAATAATAATAGTAAAACAAGACCTAACCAAGAGGATGGGAGGTCTCATCATGAGCCGGCCCATTATGTTCATAGGTATTTAGCAGTGTGACATTGCCACTATCTGGTCACCAAGCCAGGGCAACGACCTTTGGTTGCATAGCCAAAGGAAAGGGGGTCTCATCACGAGCCAGCCTTCTCATTTCTGTGAAGATACCAGTGGGTAATGCTGTCAGCTCTGGCCACCAATCCAAGGTAGTGTCCTCTTCGTTAGACCTTGAAACAAATAAAAGAAAGATGAGGCAATAAAAGGGCTTGGAAAAAATGCATCCATGACGGGTACAGCTCGCCTCCTACAAAGGCACCCACAGACAACACCANCCCTTGGTCTTACTATGACTGGACATCCCTAAAACCATATCACCTCATTAAACATGGCTTGAATAATATTTTGAGGAAAATTTCCATCTCTTGTGGGTATTAGCCCAATAGGTTGTTCTATTGGTTTCCTTAGCTTTGTATAGTAGATATGTGTAATATCCTTGAGCTCTTAGATGATATGTTAGGGATTTCATGCATATATTTGATGACTTTAATGATGAAATGTGATTTACATTGCTATGATATCTAGGACTGATGAGCCCATGGAGGGTGCAGTCTTTGATGTGCAGGACCATGCCCGACGGACAGGTACCAGAGGATCGGTGCACATGGGGAGATGATTAGCTTGGACCTCGATGGGGCTAAAGAGCCCATCAGATGGTTGCTGGGATGGCAAAGGCAGGACAGATTTATGATGAGCCCTTGCATGGAGAAGAAGAAGGACACCCTCATCAGGAAGTTTTGGCAGAGATTTGACCTATGGGGATTAGCCCTTGCAGATGGGATGATGGCCTTGATGGATAGGATGCCACCCAAGACAGGCTGGACGTTTTCTGGAGCAGATGGCAGTGTGATGGGCTTGTTTGGCACATATGGCAGGTTGCAGGAGGTCCACAGGGGCCAACGTTTGGCTTGCTGGATGATGATTATTCCCTGAAGGTGCCAACGTCTCCCTCACAGGGGCCTGGCGTCTCCATTTTTAGCTCATTTTTGGCATTTTTAGCATTTAATGTGACAAATAATCAAGTATTGTTAAGTCAGCCTTGTCGGCTGTTTTTAATGACCTATTTTGT
>JZKD02S1001157.1:1521363-1543278 GCA_000966675.3 Picea glauca
TTTCTTAATCATTAAAACCCTAGGGAGAAATCACACAAGTAGGTTGTTGCTTCATGTCCCCATGATAAAAGCTTGATTAGCCATTTGATTAAGAAGAACCTAGCCTAGCCATAGCAACACTAGTTCATCTTTTTCTTGAGTTAGTTTGAAACATAAATTGAAGAAAGAAGACGTCCTAGGCCTAATTTATTTTACACCTAGTGTTTGGCTTCTAGGGTTTGAAAATCCTTGTCCCCAAGCAACATGTTTCAGCCATAGATTTATGTTTTATAGCTAGCCATTTTTCCAAAGAGTCTTAAGGAAAGAGGGAGGAGCATGAGGCCTAGCTTTAGCTACACCGGAATGAGCCTCCTCCCCTTAGGGTTTTGATTTGGTGGCCCTGCCATTGTAGAACCATTAAACCTAACCTTCCCGTCCTTAGGTTTAAGTCTCTCCAAGCTATTAGCCTTTCTCCATTTGACTCCATTAACCCAGGGCACTAGTCTAAGAATGCAACGTTGAGATTTTTGGTGTTAAAACTACCTCTTTCAAACTCTCAATTGTGAAAACCTACTAACCCTAATGTCTTACTAACCCCAGTTTTGATGATGATGTCTTGGCCTTTTTGAACTTTTGTTTGGACCAAAAGTTGCGGATGACTCATCCCTTGATATCCATAGAGGTATTAAGCAATTTCATTGGTCAATTTAGCAAAACGTTCGCCTCTTTGTCTAGATAACCTATCCTAACCCTAAGGTGACGCCATACTGGTTTAAACCCTTGTTTGGATTTAAAACGTTGTGGTATAGTCATCTATTTAATAGACTTTGAGTTATTGATCATATTCATAAGTTTAACTAACAAAACGTTTTTCTCATTGTCTTCAAAATTGACCTAATAGTAGGGCTGACGTCACCCTAAATCTGCATAGTGACGCAGCAACAATATTGGTGTGTGAGCACATTTATTGCATTGTGATATAATAAGGATTGATTTTATACATTGAATGCAAGTATCATTTTGTATTTATTGAGGAAGTGATATTATAAGTCTTAGCTTTAATTGCAACCATTGACTTCGTTAATAATTACATTTATTAGTGCTCATATGTGTTAAAGATAGTCATTAGTATTTGAAGTACTAACCACTGCAGCACATTCTTTTAGTTCTATTTGCCTTGTCTCGCAAACAGGTGCCATTCAGTGGGATATCTTCTCTTTGACTATCCATTCGGCAGTAATCTGTGAAGGGAAATCTTACTTTAACCTTTGAAGCCTTAACCCTTGATCCTTTTCCTTCAGAACCCCAGATTACTAGGGACGTCTCCCTTGGGATTAGCCACCCTAAATATAAAGAGCTCCTCATCGAGGTGACAGTGGGTGGGGAAGATGTTGTTACTCTAGTTTGAGCCTTAACCTTAAGCTACCTAAACCTTTCCTACAAACTGTGCAATAATAGTCACCTTTGAACATGACACCCTTTCACTCACTTTGTGTCTAGGTTGGAAAATTCGCTTGTCTCTTGATCACACTCCTTTAAAAGATCACATGTTGGTCTGTGATTCCTGTTGTTGAGTTAGTGTTGCCAAGACAATTGTCATGTCATCAATATGTTCAAAGAGAAGTTCAACTCAGAAATACTTCTATTGCGTTGGCCATTTATGTAGTCCTTAAGCCTTCTATTGCGTTGACCATCCCCGAGTCAGTTCTGAATCACTTGTTACCTTGGTCTACTTCAAATATTTTTACATGTTTCATGTCATTGATGGAGGATACATTAAGGCTTTTCTGTGACGAGTCTTTTCATGTTGACTTCAAATCATTATCTAGGAATTAGACTTAGAAACTAATTGGTACCTTGGAACTTGAATGCCTCAATGGCAGGTTTCTTTGCTTTCAACAGTGGGTGTCCCTAATCGGGAGATTTCTCCAAGTGTTCGACTTTGACTTACAAATTTGTACTCGTTGGATTGTACCGGTGTACCTTAGGAGTCATTGACATTAATGGTGATTTCCTTCGCACTTGTTAACGGTATTCATTAATGACCAATAATCAAGTGGTTTCTACCATGTTCGACTTTAGCACATGCATTCGCATGGTTAGATTCATACTATAGAGTGGTGGAGATGGAGACCCTGAATCATTTCTGACAGTTCAGGTTGTGTTGGAGTATATTCAGATTTTACTATTGCATAGATCTAGAGTGTATGTCTCGTGGCTATGTTCAAATTTGAGTCTTTAACACATAGATCCATAGTATATTTTTGGTGGCTATGTTTAGATTTGAGTCATATGGGCATGGATCCGTAGTGTATGTTTGTGGCTATGACCTGTCTCACTTGACATGGATATTTTCATGTTGACATTTATTATTTGAGTCATTTGTATTATGAGTATAGGAATTCCTATCTCAGTGATGATATATTATTGTATTGTATTTCCTTGTTTGTTGGCAGGTTTTCGACCAACATGTTCCTTGTTCCCAACAAACACTCCGTAAATTATTTTAGCTATCACTCTATTCTAACTTCATACTTTGGGGGATCTCTATTAAAAATTATTTTTGTCACACTTATGACCGTTAATGATGTAAACTTATCCTTTTCATGTAGAAGGATCAATGGCCTAAATCCCTGAAGAGAGTGAATATACTTTTTCCCAGAGAGATGAAATTATACTTTTCCTTTGTCAAAACCTTATAAAAAGGGATCGCCACACCTTTCTTTGTGTTAAGGGTGTGACAGTCTAGGATTGTCGCAGGTTTCACCACAGTGTCTTGCAATGTCGTTGTAGTTTTCTCAATGTTAAGGGTGTGACGATTCTCGTACGAAGGAAAAAGAGCAATTTCTCGAAAGTTCTAGAATACAATATTTGAAGGTGAGGTGGCCTCCAATCGGTTTGGATCTGAGTCATGTCCTTTATCTCTTGGGATCATCCTAGTCTCCTCACCCTATCCTTTTCATCTTAAAAAAGGAGAAGAGGACACATGGGAAAAGTGAGCTTGGGGAAGTTAGCTTTTGGAGTTGGAAAGTTCTTGAGTTTTGTAGCTTGGAGTTTTTGGAGCTTGTATGTTGGCTTTGAGATTTTCTTTGTCAAGATATATTTTTTATCTCAGAATCCATGGAGAATAAGTGTGTGGGAAGCAAGAAACTGTTGGAAGGGACCTTACAACATCAAGGCATTGGTTGTATTATCCTTTTCATATTTCTAATACAATAATACATTTCTTTCCCATAAAATTGCTCTTATTTTATTGTATGACTCCTTGATCACATACATAGGTTTTGTTGAGTATACGTTGTTTCTTTCACTTCGTAGGCTTGTGCCTTTTTACAAGTTCAACATCCTATAAGCCTTGGAATAGAGAGAGAATGACACTAGTGAGGAAAAACGACGTTTAAAAGGTATGTCATTTATCTCTTGTTAGTTAGTATGCTTGATAATTAGAACTTCGGGAAAGTTTTATATTTTGTCTTGTTTTGTTTAGTTTTGGGGTGAAACTAGGTAGATCTATTTGTGTCTGCACTTACCAATTAGTCTGATAACAATATGACCACCTCCATGTTGGGCAATGAGGTTTACCCACCTCTTCATATTGGGACCCTGTGGAGTGGGTATACTCCACTCCACCTGCAAGCATAGGACAAGGACCCTTTATAGGAAGAAGGATACCAAAATAGACCCATATCCAAATTGTTTCAACCCACCACTTATGCACTTGGTAAGTTGATTCTTCATGTTTTTTAGGACCCCTTCACACCAGTTTAAGACTCGAGGCTCCGTACACTCCAATGCATACTGAAAATGGTTCTGTAGAGCCATGTGGGGAGCTGCACTCCATTCCATGTGAGTAATAGTATATAGGATAGTCTGTAAAGGAAAATTTGGAACATCCCTAATAGCAACCTTGTCACTATGTTTTTCAGTACCCGACACACAATGATGGCAGACGTAGTAGTTCATAGGCTCACCACCATCCCTGCTACCTATAAGTGTCACCCGTGCACCACGATGAGATAGCCCTATTAGGAAGTAGATATCCTCGACATCTATGGTGAGTGTGTGGGCACCCATGTGAAATTCCTGCTCGTCCACATCCCACATGTGAACCAGGTACTCAAGTAGTCTCAACTGGGTCCTCATGCCCTGAATCTTGAAAAATTCTAGTAACCCACACTATTGAAGGGCCATAACTATTCCCGGGTCATTCCGAACGAAGTAATATTATTCTTCATGCTCTCGTTCATGCCACTCCAACATCTTAACAATGGAAAACCTACCAAGGAACAATAAGATGAATTTAGAAACACAATTTTCTTCATTGGGGTTTTTTCTTGTTGGATTCATCTTTTAAAATTTTGGGCTATGATCGTCGCAGGCCAGTGCATTCGCACAGAGCGATGTTGTTTCCCCCCACTTGTAGAGTCATTTGCGATGATCCTAGATCATCGCAGTTCCCGATATGTGGCATCTGCGACGACCTCAATGCATGGGTAACCCCAAAAAAATCAACCCAAAACATAAATTGAACCAATGAAAATCAATTTTAAAACCATGCAAAGATGAAGAAGAAGGAGATTACCTCTTTAGCAGAGACGATTCATGAAATAATCCCCCGTACACTTCGCAATCAACAGTTGAAAACCTAGGTGAAAAAGGGATTTGGAGCAATATTTGGGAAAAGTTACAAATGAAATGGTACAATGTGATTTGTTACCTATTTTATTGACTTTTATTACTTTTCATTTATATATTATATTATTTTTATTCTTTTATCAAAATCCTAAAGTCCTAACAACTTTACAAGTGGTTGATTTTCACAGATTGAGAAATTCTAGAGATGAGATGTTGGAACAAGGGTCCACTTTTTGGTTTGTTTTTATGTATTTGTCACATGTACATATTATTTTTAGGTTTTTTCAGAAAAAACCCGAGCTTAGTATTTGTTCTTTCTCACGCTCATAATCAATGAGAATGTAACCACATATACTTTTATCACTTTTTCAGACTCATAAATATTATATGAAAAAGGAACCCACTGAAGTCTTCTTTAAGATCTTTTCAGACTCTCTAAACTTGAAAACATGGTCAAGCGACCTTGTTCTTTTCATAGTCATAAACATATTTGAGGAAAACATCTGATGAGCGGTAGGTTTTCACTTTTTCGATCTCGTCAGATTAATTTACAAAAAATCACATGTTGGAGTTCTCTTTAAGTTTTTTTCATACTCTCTAAAATTGAAAAACCCCTGAGTTTTCTTTCCTTGGACTCATTAAACAAGCATTGAAATACCCATATGGGATCCAACCACTCCTTCTTAGGGTTTGTTAAATATACTCTGAGGGACTTGTCTGAAGGATGAACTTATATCTACAAGCATATGTTATTCTCCTCAATCTTGCGTAAAAATAAAGAGGTACTCGCTAGAAATGGTGGGGGGAAATTGGGAAATAAATGTGTCTATGTATTACTGTTAGTGGCAGTAATAGTCTCTCTTGAGCATGACACCCCCTTCATCATTGTATCTGGTTTGGGAAATCCATTTATCTCTCGTTTGACCATCTAGAAGTTCATATGTTGGGTCCTCCTTGAGTCAATGATGCCAAGACCATTTTCGTGTCATTCATATGTTCAAGAGAAGTCCAACTGAAACAAGCCCTCCATCGAGTCGATCATCTGTAGTCATAAATTTTCTACCATGTTGGTCTTCCCTAAGTCAGTTCCAAATCACTTCATACTCTGATATACTTCAAATCTGTTACTTATTTTGTGTCATTGATGTGATATACATCAAGGCCCTCCTGTGATGAGTCTTTTCCTATCGACTTCAACACATTATCTGAGAACAAGACTTGGAAATCATTTAGTACCTTACAACCTACATGCCTCAATGGTAGGTTACTTCTCTTCCAACAATGAGTTCAAATCATTACCCCTGATTGGGAGATTCCATCAAGTGTTCGACTTCAACTCATTTATTCACGTTCGTTGGATTGTACTAAGGTACCTTGTGAGTCATTGACATCAATGGTGATTTCCCTCGCACTTGTTAACGGTTTTCATTATTGACCAGAAATCAAGTGGTTCCTACCATGTTCGACTTCCACACCTGTAATCAAAAGGTTAGATTCGTACTTAAGGATGATGTAAATGAATACCATGTATCTCATCATTTTGATCTAGGTTGTGACAGAGCATTCATGAATTAGTATTGACACATATATCCACTATGTATGTCTTGTGGCTGTGTCCAAATTTTGAATTCTTTAGAGCATAGATCCACAATGTATTCCTGGTGGCTATGTTGATTCTTGATGACATGGATCCGTAGTGTATATTTAGTGGCCATGAATCACTTGAAATTTAAGGAAATTTGTAATATGAACATGGGGATTCCTACCTCAGACAATGGTATATTATTATGAAAATGTTTGATTGTTTGCATGTTTCCGATCGATGCGCTCCTTGTTCGACACAAACATTCTACAAAGTATTTCAGCTGTTACAAGTTCTAGCTTCATACCTTGGGGGGTATTCTTTTACACATTATTTTGGTCACTCCAGTGATCCATTGATAACGTGTGTTCATGTTCCCTAAAAAGATAAAAGAGTCTTTCTCCATGAGAAAAGTGATTTGCTTTCCTTTCTCAAAAACGATATCAAGGAAGGTCGTCACACCCTACAAAATGCATGGGGTGTGACGATGCCTGATCGTCACGCCCTGCTCTAGACCTGGAATGCGATGTTTTTTCTTTAGTTGTATTCTCCACTTTCTATTTAATATGATACAACAATATGTTTCTTTCCCATAAAATCATTCTTGTTTTATTGTATGATTCCTTGATCACATACATAGGTTCTTGTTGAGTATATTTTATTACTTTCACTTTGTTGGCTTGTGTTTCTTTGCAAATTCAATATTGCATGAGCATTGGAATAGAGAGAGGATGGAAATGACATTTAAAAGGTATGTTTTCTATCTCTTGTTAACTAATAAACTCAATAATTAGAGCCAAGGGAAAGTCTTATATTTTGTTCTGTTTTGTTCTAGTTTCAGGTGGAACTAAGGAGATTTATTTGTGTCCACACTTACAGATTAGTCCATTAACATGAGTGATATAATGGAAGAAGGAGGGAGAAAAGGAAAAAGTGGAAAGCTAAAGAAAAAGCTAAAACAAGAAAAGTGGAAAGATGGGAAAGGAAAAAGATAAAAGTTAAAGGTCAAAAGATAAAGCTGAAATAGAAAGGAGACGACTCACCCAATTTAACGTTTTAACTTTCTTTAGAATGCTTTATGACTTTGGAAAACTTATTTATTTTATCCAATTTTCATTTAGAAAGTGTTGGGCACCTTAGTGGGCCCAGTTTTAGTAGGAAAAAGGACCTAGATTTAAGTGTGTGGTCCCCACATGGGTTGCCACCTCACCTTTCCATGTCATCACCTGTGCCACCTCATTATCCAAAAATTTGGTTGTCCAAATACCATCAAGTTTATACTCATTGGAAGAAAATTTGGACAAGGAGTAAGAATATGTTGTCAAATAACTTATGTGAGAGGTCAATAAGATCCTCATGGGAAAGAAGTCCCCCATAATGCTACAAGTCTCTCATACTTAAACCTGGAATTGAAATATCATCCTGTAATAACTCATAAATGACTGAAACAAGCTTTGAACTCAACACCCATAAGAAACCATCCTCTAACTGACCATAACAAGAATCATTGAGTCCGTAAGACCTCTGAATCATGGACCTGTGTTATCAAGAAGAACCTCTGAATGCCAACCTAAAAGGATAGGTTGACCCTTTGACCATCCAAATCTCAAAGGTAAGATTTTGGGGTCAACAGGTAGGAATGAAAAATCTAGAATACATGTTTACTGAGTTGGTTGTCTCAGATTTAGGTTCGAGTTGGAAAACTTAGTGGTTTGGTCTATAGATACATTAAAACCTCCATTTTATGAATACCTCTCAATATCTGTATTTTTGATATTATTTTTCTATAGGCCACACAAATATGTTGCTGAGGATTCCAAATAAATAATTAAAAATAATAATAATAATATTTACTATTTTTAATCTATTTTTGTCTTGACATATATCAGAATCCTAAAATACATACCTTTTTTATTTCTACTATAACCTTTTATCAACTTAACCATTTTTAAAATAAGTTATACATCGCACTAGAAGACATTGAGATCTACAATCTAAAAATAACTAAATTCTTTGATAATGTTAAAACCCTAGTTGCGTGCACTAACTAAAGGCATTGTAATTTCAACGATATATTAACTTTCATAATTTAAAAAATATATAAAATTAATATTATAAATATTGAAAAAATACACCACACTAGAACAGTAAAAAATAACACACCACTGTTAACAGAACTCAAGTTTCACATAGTCATTCACGGTGTCTAAGAATACAAATTATATATTAGGAAAGCTAGTTCAATTTCTTACACACACATATATATTTTATCTTTCAAATAAATATAGAAAATTTATCTACTTTAGATTATAGATTATATATATGAATTTGAACTTGAAACACAAGTTATTAACCATACAAGCTTAGTGGGCCTAATGGTTAAGAACATGTGTTTCCTCATAAGAAATCAGAAATTCAAATCCAAAGAAGATAAAGTACGTATTTAACAATCACATCAGGTCACTTGTCAACAAACAAAAATTCTTAATAAATATACATAAATATACGCTAATCTCCATCTATAATAATATAAGATAATAGACCATTTTGGTATGCTAGTGTAGTACATTGGTCTTTAAAGATATTTTTATACCTTGGAATATTATAAATCAAGTTACACTCTAATTTGCGTCTTGATCACGATTTTAGTACTATTTCATTTTGAAGGCATTTTCGAAGTTCCAAGTCGGGTGACAGAAGTTCTCATATCACAGTAAAGCCATGTTTATGTCTGCATACCTATCGTTCTTGAACGAATTGGAATTAGCGAGGTTCTGCATGGAATTTGGATGTAAGTACACCGGACGAGAGTTGTAAGCCCACGAAATACATTTTGGATGAGTTGCAGTGATCAAGAAGTTGAAGAATATGAGCAATATTGTTGCTCAATATTGTAGGATGATAAATTGTGAAGCAAGAAATGCAGAGAGAAAAGAATAGAACAGAAAACAGTATATTAGAATATATCAAGAAGAGTACAATGAGAGTTAATAAAGAAGATACTATGCAAAGGGAAATAGCTGAGCTAAATAGGCTCAAGCAAAATAAGAATAGAAAGTACAGCTAGCCAGGACAACTGGCAGTGTATAGTCAGCTTGTTGAGGTTACATTATATTTAACACTTCCTCTTAAACTCAACAGTTACAAACATCAACAATGATTATGCCTAAGTGTTGTCTCTGAAAATCAAAAACARATTTTCCTAGTGACTTTGTAAAGATATCAACAAATTGATCTCGAGAACCACAGAATTGTAGTACAATATCACCATTATTGACTAGCTTGYGTATGAAATGAAAACGAGTGTCAATGTGTTTGCTTTTCTTGTGAAACACATGATTTTTGGATAGAGCAATTGCTGAAGTATTGTCACATAAAATAGGAGTTGGATCCTTTTCTGTATGTGACATATCTTTCAATATTCTTCTCAGCCACACAACTTGACAGGAAGCTGAGGTAGCAACGACATACTCTGCCTCTGCAGAAGATATTGAAACATTGGCTGCTTCTTTGATGCCCATGAGATTAGGTTCGAGCCCAGGTGAAAAACATATCCAGATGTGCTTTTCCTATCATCTAGGCTGCCTACAAAATCACTGTCTGTGTAACCAGAAAGTTGATTACTATCAGATTTAGTTTACCACAAGCCGAAATTGAGAGTTCCTGCTACATATCTCAGAATTCGATTCGCCATTTTCCAATGAGAATCTTTGGGGGATTCCATGAATCTGGAAACAAGGCTAGATGCATACATAATGCCAGGCCTAGTTGCTGTGAGATACAACAAATTGCCTACTAAACATTTGTACAGGGTAGAGTCCATTGTATGACCTTCATCGTTCTTGCTCAATTTTGTGCCTAGTGGTATGGGGGTTTTTGTTGGATTGCATTCTTCCATGTGAAATATTTTGATGATGTCTATTGTATACTTTTGCTGACAGACAAAAATGCCTTTGAATGATTGATGAACCTCAATCCCTAAAAAATATTTCATGATGCCAAGATCTGTCATCTCAAACTCAGATTGCATGGCATGTTTAAAGTCTGTTAACTCAAGATTTCCTGTATAGATCATGTCATCAACATATAAACATACAATCAAAATTTTACTGTGCTGATATGTTTTGGTGTAAAGAGTTGGCTTATTTTGGCTTCTGCTGAAACTTGATCAGATAAGTGTCAATTCTGCTGTACCAAGCTCTTGGAGCTTGCTTTAAGCCATACAAGGCTTTCTTCAACCGATATACTTTGGCTGGCTACTCTTGGAATTCAAATCCAGGTGGTTGATCGACATAAATTTATTCTTCTAAGAAACCATTCAGGTATGCTGACTTGACATCCATCTGGTATACTTTCCATTTGTGTTGGGCTTCTATGGCCAATAGAGTCCTTACAGTATCTAATCTTGCTACTGGAGAAAAAGCTTCACCATAATCAGTACCTAGTTGTTGTGAGAATCCTTTGGCAACAAGTCTTTCCTTGTGTTTTTCAATCTGCCCTTTTTCATTGAGTTTAGTTTTGTAAACCCACTTGACACCAATACTCTTCTTGTGACTTGGAAAATCAACAAGATCCCATGTCTTGTTCTTCTCAATGGAGTCAATTTCTTGGTTCATGGCTTGAACCCAATGTGGCTCCTTAGCTACTTCCTTAAAGGATGTAGGTTGACATGACATTGAAGCAAAAAGGTTGTGTTGTTCAAAGTCATCCAACTACTGATGGATTTCTCTCAAACTTTGAGTTCTTTGATTTTGTGGTTCAGAGAATGATTCTCTACTAGAAGTTGAGTTATCCTGAAAATTTTCAGGTTGTCTTTGTACCTGCAATCTTGGAAGAATAGTTTGAGGTACTTGTTGTCCTAAATTTTCTGTATTTTCAGAACTTGGTAGCAATGGATTTTGACTATCCATTTGCTAATTTTCCGAATCATTCCAGAAATGATTTTCCAGAAATCTTACATCTCTACTGAGAATTAGTTTGCTGGTGATTGGATTGTAAAGCTTGTAAGCTTTAGATGTTTCACTATATCCAGTGAAAATACATTTCTCACTTTTGTCATCAAGTTTCTTCCTTAATTCGGAAGGTATGTGAGCGTATGTTATGCATACAAATGTCCTTAGATGTGAAACATTTAGCTTTGTCCCACTCCATGCTTCTTGGGGAACTTTCATCTTTAGACTTGTGGCTGGAGATCTATTCAAGAGATAAACTGAGCATGCTACTACTTCAGCCCAAAACCTATTTGACAAACTTTTCTCTTTAAGAAGTGTTCTTTCCATATTCATTATTGTCTGATTTTTCCTTTCAGCCACTCCATTCTGTTGTGGAGTATACCTGGTTGTTGTTTGCATGATAATGCCTTGTGATTTGCAGAAATTTGCAAATTATTTGGAGTTGTATTCTCCTCCTCCATCTGACCTGAGTGCTTTGATATATTTTCCACTCTGTTTTTTAGCTTTTGACTTGAATTCTTTGAATTTTGAAAAAGTTTCAGACTTGTGTCTGAGAAAATAGATCCATATTTTTCTGCTGAAATCATCAATAAACGTTAGAAAGTAAAATCTACCACCTATTGACTCTATTTGCATAGGTCCACATAGGTCAGTGTGAACAAGTTCAAGATGTTGTTTGACTTGATTGGAAGACTGTGGAAAACTAGTTCTCTTATGTTTTCCAAGTATGCAAGACTCACATGGGGGAATTTGCTCTTTAAAGAGAGGAAGACCATTGACCATGGAGTTATTCTGAAGAAGACTTAGACTCTTAAATGGTAGATTTCCAAATATTGTATGCCAAACCATAGTTTCATTCAAAGTAGATGCACTCTGTGCATACGGTTGAATCAGATTTGCAGTTCTGAGTGTAAGGGGAAACATCTTATTCGGAGTCATATGGATTTCAGAAATCAATTTTCTGCTGGGGTTTTTGTCATATATTTTGCAATATGCTCCCTCAAAAAGTACCTTATAGTCATGTTCAATGAGTTGTCCTACAATTAACAAATTATGTTTCAGATCTGGAACATGATAGACATTGTTTATGTCTTTCTTTACATTTTGTTTAGTAAGAATAGGAACAGTTCCTTTTCCTTGAACTTTGACTAAGAAATCATTTCCAAGTGTAATATCAGATGAGATTGAAGAATCAATGCATGAAAGTAAATCTTTGTTACCTTTCATGTGATTGCTGCATCCACTGTCCAGCAACCAGAGATCTTTAGGTTGTTGTTCAGTGTTGTGACATGAAAGAAACATACCTCCTGAGTTTTCTCCCGTGTGATTTGACACATGTGCTCTGCCTGAGAGCCGATCTGCTTGCTTCTTCCTACATCCAGATTCATAGTGCCCATACTTTTTGCAGTAATAGAATTGAATGTTTGATTTCTCATTTGATCTTCTCCCTCTGCTTCTTTGAGGCTGGAAATTCTGATGTTGATTTTGTTGTTGTTGTCTTTGACCTTGGAAATTTTGATTCGGATACTGTTGTCTATTCCCTCCACTGGAGTGAGGGTTACTTTCATTTCTCCCTCTTCCTTGGTGACCTCTGCTTCTTCCTCTGCCTCTCCCTCTCCTGAAGGAGAATTGAGTTTTGAAAGAATTGGAGATTGACTCATCTGTGAGCTACAGTCTAGTCTCATGTGTCACCAGAGAACCAATTAATTCATCTGTTGAAAAACTTGACAGATCCTTGGATTCAAGGATTGCTGTTACAACCATTTTGAATTTCTTTGGTAAAATTCTAAGAATTTTCTCAACAATTTGTTGATCAGTGATGGTTTCACCAGTCAGTATGATCTGGTTCACGATGCCCATGACTCTGGTCATGAACTGATCCACATTTTCAAACTCTGTCATCCTTAGAGTCTCGAATTGTGTTCTCAAGGTCTGCAGTTTAATTGTTTTAACCCTATCATTTCCTTGATAGGAATATTTAAGGATGTCCCAAGCCTGTTTTGAAGTATTAGCGCCTGTGATTTTTGAAAAAATCAAGTCATCCACAGAATTTTGAATCCAAAACTTAGCTTTATTTTCTCTGTTTCTCTGAGTTGCCTGAGCAATTTTCTGCTGATTAGTCATGGCAGACATGTCTGCTAGATCTGGTTCCACATATCCATGATCCACTGGATCCCAGCACTCTTGTGCTTGCAAGAAATATTTCATCTGAAGAGACCAAAACTCATAGTTCTTTCCAAGAAGAATCGAACCCTGAGTTGGTCCTAAATTGCTAGACGACACCATATTTGTTTTTAATAAAAAACAAAATTCTTACTTACCTGTCTCCTGCGTGTAATTTGTAGTGACTTCAGAACTCTGCGTTCAAGATTTCGTGAGTTTTTGGCTTCATGATTTTGACGTCGAAACTTTGTTATACGAGTCCTCTGATTTCTTGTCTCTCCAACCTCCGATCGCCGAAACGTCGATTTGTCGATGGCCGAATAGAGCTTATCGGCCTTTAATTTGGCCTTAGTCACCGTGCAATGTGACCACGCGCCTTGATGTTAAAGCGCTACGGGCTTTTCCGGTTCTTTGTCTTTCAATTTGCCGAAATGTCAAGATTTGCCTTTGGACAATTCAACGGTCCAGATCTTCCTGTGATCTGACGATCCAGATCCTATCGGGATTTTGCGATTCGTTATTTCGTGAGTTTAGAACTCTTGTCCCAAAGTTTTTGAAACCACGAACTCTGAAATGTCGATTTGTCGAAATGGTGTTAACTTCAATTAGCCCCCTTGGGCTATACCTTTGGTCCACATGACCTCTACTGATATGACCGCAGTTGCTTTTGGGGTTTCGCGACTCAAACACGCGACCACTTGGTCTCTTGACTCCCAAAAAGCCGATTTGCGAAATGTCGATGGGGCTTTCCTTTTAGGACTTTCCCCAAAGGCCTTGATTGTTGCCATGCATTCCCTTACGATGGATGGTCCTCGTCGTTTCACGATTTCAGGACTTGCGACTCCAAATCCTCTATCAACTTGAAACCCCAGTAGCCGAAATGTCGACGGTTTCCTTGATGTCCGCCACATGTCCAAACAAATGGATGATTGTGATCTTTTCGAGATTTTGCGATTTGCGATGTCAAGATTTTGCATATCGGGGTTTTGGAGAGCAGTCTCTTTTGCTCGTCCAACTCTCGATCCTCGATTTTGTGATGGGATAAGATCGACGGCTCACGATCTTTCATGATCCAATGGTCCAGAATTACTCGTGATTTCACGATTCACAAATTCTCACAACAGTCTTCTGACCTTTACACCTTGCGAGTCAACAAAATGCTGAGATCTTGCCACGTGTTTCTTGATGGACGGTCCAAATGATTTCAGTATTTCGCGACTTCACAAGTCTAAATTTCTCCTGTGCGCTTCAGAGGACTAAACCTCGTGCACCTTCTCGCTGATCCAACTACTATCGGTCCTTTGCGCAAGATCTGACGACTGAAATTCTTTTGTCTTTTCCGCGCTCTCTTCATCCCTTCTGAACTGGTTTCCCGCTCTGGATCCGTTCGCAGGACGAATCTTACGACCTCAATGGTTGTTCTTTGCACTTGAGATGTGTTCTTTACTCCTGTGGAAGAAAGATTCATGAATCTTTCAAAGATTTGAAAGAAATACACAGATTCTTTAAAGCTTGAAATTGTCTGTTGCAGTCTTTAATAGATTTGAGCGATTTCCAAAATGCTTTAAACGATGCAGCCTTATGAAGCAATCTTTCACAAATTTGAATGAATTCCGTGAAATCTTCAACGTTTATGCCTTCTGAAGCTCTTCTTCATGAATTCTTTGATGATTCTTGAAAATTACAAGAATATTTAAAGTTTCTTCTTCTGCACTTTCTTCTTCCTCGATCTTTCGAGCGTTATACGCTCTACTTTGACGCGTGAGCTTCTTACGCTGTCTGTGTCGAATGCTCTCAAGATCCGTGCAAGCTTTGCGCTATTTGAGGATCGTGTTGCTCTCAAGCCTGTGTGAAGAGACTTACTTCTGTAGCTCTGATACCATGCTAAATTGTGAAGCAAGAAATCCAAAGAGAAAAGAATAGAACAAAAAATAGTATATTAGAATATATGAAGAAGAGTACAATGAGAAGAGTTAATGAAGAAGATACAATGCAAAGGAAAATAGCTGAGCTGAATAGGCTCAAGCAAAACAAGAATAGAAAGTACAGCTAGACAGGACAACTAACAGTGTACAGTGAGCCTGTTGAGGTTACATTATATTTAATATTATTATTTACTATTATTACAGAGGTTACAGTGTATAATATTATTTACTATTTTTAATCTATTTTTGTCTTGACATATATCAAAATCCTAAAATACATACATTTTTTATTTCTACTATAACCTTTTATCAACTTAACCATTTTTAAAATAAGTTATACATCGCACTAGAAGACACTGAGATCTACAATCTAAAAATAACTAAATTCTTTGATAATGTTAAAAAAATAACTCAAATTTCACAGTCATTCACAGTGTCTAAGAATACAAATTATATATTAGGAAAGCTAGTTCAATTTCTTACACACACACATATATTTTATCTTTCAAATAAATATAGAAAATTTATCTACTTTAGATTATAGATTATATATATGGATTTGAACTTGTGATCTTTTAGGAGGAAACACAAGTTATTAACCATACAACCTTAGTGGGCCTAATGGTTAAGAACATGTGTTTCGTCCTAAAAATCATAGATTCAAATCCAAAGGGATAAGATACTTATTTAGCAATCACATCGGATCCCTTGTAAACAAACAAAAATTCTTAATAAATATACCCTAATCTCCATCTATAATAATATAAGATAATGGACCATTTTGGTATGGTAGTGTAGTACACTAGCACAACCACATGATTGTGGCTGATCAACGCGGAAAGGCCGATAAGATGAAAAGAATCCTTAAAAGAATATATTAAATTTTATTATTGATTAACAAATAAACGGTTGAGCTTCATTTATTTGGTGTTAATATTTTAATTTCTGTTAATCACTTACCCAATCAGTTAACTATCAAAGTAATTTTTAAATATGATTAGGTAAATGTAAAAAAGCCTGTCCATATAAAACTTATTAAGCACTAAGACCTTATTAAATCTACCAATTATCAATAGGTGTAAGCCTTACGTAATTAGTATTTAAAGATATTTTTATAATCACGATTTTAGTACTATTTCATTTCCAAGGACTTTTCGAAGTTCCAAGTCGGGTGACAGAAGTTTTCATATCACAGTAAAGCCATGTTTATGTCTACATACCTATCGTGCTTGAACGAATTGGAATTAGCGAGGTTCTGCATGGAATTTGGATGTAAGTACGCCGGACGAGAGCTGTAAGCCTGCGAAATACGTTTTGGATGAGTCGCAGCGATCAAGAAGTTGAAGAATATGAGCAATATTGTTGCTCAATATTGCTGGAGGTGTTCTTCGTCGTGGGTAGCGGTGGAAACCTGGAGGCGGGCCGAGGGGACGCCAACCTATGTGAAGTGGGACAAAGGGTTCACTGGAAAAGGAATAAACAGGCTGTACAACTGAGGAGGATATATTGGCTGAGTATTATCAGACCGATTATGGAGCTGGAAAAGGAATAAACAGGCTGTACAACTGAGGAGGATATATTGGCTGAGTATTATCAGACCGATTATGGAGCTCGTGAGATGGCTTCTCTATCTGATCTTCTTCGCCCACTGCATTGTCCCGCTGCCTCTGCCCCTCTGGACTACTACTACTATCTCCCGCTAAGTGAAAGAGCATGATGCCAATTTCTGTGTGCCTCTGCTTCGTTTTGGTTTGTTTATGCTCCTCTCATCTATATTCACCTGTATTTTAAATATTTGAAAGGGCACGACGTTTTACTAAGGCTTAAATGCAAAGTTAAACTTGATTAACGATATATTCATGAAGTCCAATGTAAGAGAGATTAGCACTTATTTCGTTGAGATTAATGATACCTCTTAACTCCCAATCTATTACACATATTGAGGGATACAAAATAATGGAGGAAAAAACATCTCACTATGTGACAAAGAGTAAGGGATGATGCTATCACATCAAACTACTTCACTATGTGATAGAGCAAGGAACGATGCTATCACATCAAACAACTCTACTACGTGTTGAACAATAAGGGAGGATACTATCACATCAAATCACTCTTTGATTGGTAAATATACTAGAGTCAACTATCTATCTTAACCAAATATCCATCATAAAGCAAGTTACATCATAAAGCAACTTACATCACCACGTGGTTCTTTGGTTACCATTTATGCATTTTTTTAAAAATGACAACTTTCACATCCGAAGTCTGTTTTTAGTGTCGTTTTTTTTTAAAACCGCATAATTTATCAAGATCTTTCCATCCAGATCATCAGTAATATGTCTTCTTCTTTTAAATCTATATTATCTACATATTTAATATGTCTTCTTCTAGTAATATTTTGCTTACTAGCACCAACTACTTCCAATGGAAATCTCATATGGGGGATTTATTAAGAAGTAAAGGCTTGTACCGGATTACCTTGGGAAATGAAAAATAACCCACTGATGCTGATAAGAAAGTCAAATGGGGTAATTTGAGTGACGAAACATGTGGACTAATTAGAATGTCCATCTCTCCTGATTTAAGGTTTTACCTTAAAGAAATTGATGGCCTCGATGAAGATTGGGAAAAGATTGAAACTGTGTTTGGTAAACTCAATATTATTCGAGCATAAAAATTAGAAAAACAATTACTGACTTTAAATCCAAGTGATTTTTCTTGCATTGGAGACTATCTATTTAAGTTTAAAACACTCATAATTTTATGTGAAGAATGTGAGATAAAGATCGAGGAAGAGTGTTGCATCTATCTTATTCTCTCTAAGCTAGGTAGTGCATATTCTATGTTTGTATCTACCTTTTATGCCATGAGAGAGGCTCTAGGAACAACTTATAGAAAACCCACTCTTGAGTCCTTTTGTCATGCTTTGATTAGAGAGGAAGATAAGCTTGTACAACTTGGAGTGATCAACATTGTAGGTATCTCCAACAAAGCCTTAGTTTCCCAACAGAAAGATAAACCCAAGAATTCTAAGAAGCAACATCCTCGCTACAACAACAAGCAACATAAGGGTCCCAAACCCGCTCAAACAACTTCAACTCCTAATGGTGACAAAGGAGCAAAATATAAAAATAAGAAGACTAACAAACATTGCAACTTTTGTGTTAAAGATGGTCATGATGAGTCCAAATGTTTCAAGAAAATGACATCTTTAGAAGCAACGATGAAGAAACACAACATTAGTATTGATTCTACTTCTTCTTCTTATTCATGGACATGCACTTTCTACTTCTGGTTTCTCCTTCAATGCAACTTCTACTTCTTCTTCAGATGAGTGGCTTATTTATTTTGGAGCATCTTATCATATGGCTAAGGATAAAGACATATTTTCTGCTCTAAATGAATGTAACACCAAGAAAATATTTGTTGGTGATGATATATCTCTTAGTGTTGTAGGATCTGGAACAATTGAAGTAAATAATGGTCACTTCAATGATGTATTATGTGTTCCAAGCCTTTCTTATAACCTTCTATCAGTATATCAAATCACTCATTCAGGTGAAGGTAAGACCGTAGATTTTTTACCTCACCAAGTTGTAATCAAGGATATAAAAGATCCTAAGCATGTTTTTGCAGCTAGAATTGCTGATGATATTACCAGGTTGTACAAGTTTGACAACTTTGGTTCATCATCTTTTTCAATAGTTTTTGTTGCTCATAATGATGTCTTGAGCAAAGTTTGGCATGAGCGGTTTGGTCATCTAAACTATCGCTCATTGCAGCAACTATGTAATCAACAAATGGTGACTAGTCTTCCTCCTGTTTTATGCAGAGATGGTGTTTGTGCCAGTTGTGTTCTTTGAAAATATCATCGGGATAGTTTTGACAAACTTGCCTCTTGGCATGCCTCAGGCCCTTTGCAGCTTGTTCACAGTGATTTGTGTGGTCCATTTTCTTCTCCTTCTTTTTATAGGTGCAAGTATTTCTTAACTTTCATTGATGAATTTTCCAGACGTACATGGGTTTACTTCTTAAAACTTAAGAGCGAAGTTTTTGACAAGTTTTTGGCCTACAAGGCCCATTGTATAAAATAAATTTGGACATCAAATTCAAAAGTTAAGAACAAATAATGGAGGCGAATATGTCAACAATAATTTTACATGTTACTGCACTACACACGGCATCCAAATGAAGCACATTGTTCCATATACACCACAACAAAATGGTGTTGTTGAGAGAAAGAACCGCACATTAAAATAAATGGCTAATTGTATGATCCAATCTAAGGGATTAAGTCTAAAGCATTGGGCGAAAGCAATCAACTGTGCAAACTACATAGTAAATTGCATTTCGACAAAGGCTCTTAAAAATTTAACACCAGAAGAATCTTGGACTAAAATTAAACTAGATGTAAGTCAATTTTGTGTATTTGGCAGTAAGCATGGGCTCACATTCTCGATGATAAAAGGAAAGCATTGCAGCCTAAAAGTGAGAAGTGTATATTTGTTAGTTATTCTGAAGATGTCAAAGGTTATAAAATTCTTCAACCACATTGTAATGAAATTATTATTAGAATAGATGTTAAATTTGATGAAAATCCCTTGGCCTCTGAGCCTAATTTGACGATAGTGTCTTCTTTGGCCTGCGAGTCATCTTTGAAGTTTGTGTCTTCTTCTGGTTTCTTCTTTAGATGATGACAGTGAGGATAAAAATCCACCTTTTTCTTCTCACCTTCCTCCAGATGATTCTTTTGAACATAAATCAACACCAGTTCCACTGCTTCCTAGATGGGTTATTTCAACACAAGAAGTAGTTGGTGGTCTTGTCGATGATCCTTCAGATCAACATCGAAAACATTCACAGTTCCAATGAGCCTCTTCTCTTTTGGCTCAAGTTTCAGAGACTCGTGATCCAGAGACATTTGCATAAGCTTCAGGTCATCCATATTTGGATACAACAATGAATGAAGAGTATCATTCTTTAATGGCCAACGATACTTGGGATCTTGTACCTCTTCCAAAAGGAATAAAACTTGTGAGATGTAAATGGGTCTACAGACCTAAGTATGCATTAGATAGAAGTGTTAAAAGACACAAGGATCAATTAGTTGCCAAATGATTTTCTTGAAGTGCAATGTAAGAGAGATTATCACATATTTAGTTGAGAATTTACATATATTGTTTAAAATATTTCAAGTTAAGATTAAGATAGATTTATTTTAATTTATTTGTTATTTTATATTATTTTTAGTTTAATATTACATTAATAGTAACTTTTTTTATTTTTCATTTTAATTACATTAAAAGAAAAAGAAATAAGGTGTATTTTAGTTGTATAGAGAAGTTATATATATTCATTTCAATAATATGGATGAGAATGTAATATTCATGCTTATACATAAAAATATAAAATTTAATATATAAAAGAAAATGTAAGAAAATAATATATATATATATATATATATATTTATTAAGTACTAATAGATTTGTATTTTAATTTCTTGTTGATCCTTCTTAGTGTTTAATATATTTGAAGTTAAGATGAATCTAAGTTGGTTTATTAGTATTACACATAGGTTGTGGAGTGAACCTTGCTTCTTCGTTGAATATCTTAATTAAATGCACATAGTAATGGATAATTTTCATGTTATAGTTATATGATATTCAAAAATAAATTATGTTTGAGCAAAAAGCAAACATAAAAAATATGTTTTCCCAAGACTAAGGGAGGATGCTATCATATAAAACCACTCTTAGATTAATGATCCCTCTTAACTCCCAATATATTATAGATCTTGATGGATACAAAATAATCGAGGCAAAAACATCTCACTATGTGACAAAGAGTAAGGGATGATGCTATCACATCAAACCACTTCACTATGTCTCAGAGTAAGGAAGGATGCTATCACATCAAACAACTCTACTACATGTTGAAGAGTAAGGGAGGATACAATCACATCAAATCACTATTCGATTGGTAAATATCCTAGAGTCAACTATCTATCTTAACCAAATATCCATTAAGCATATGTTAGGATTAAAAATGGCCTAGGTAATAACCCATGTGTAAATATCTCATTAATTAAACCATCTTAGGTTAAGATGGATCTATGTTAGTTTTTAAAAAATCAATGAGTGAGGATGTTATCACATAAAACCACTCTTATATTGACAAAGTTTTTAGGGTCAAAGATCCATCTTAACGGTTTATCCTTTGTGCTACAGACACAGAGATCAAAATTAACCTAGGGAAAATAGAGACCTTTTATTTCCGATATAACCTTTTATTAGCTTAACCATTTTTAAAATAAGTTATGCATCACAAGAGAAGAGACAAATCTATACAATATTGCTCTCTTTTAGTGTTGTTTTTTCCCCCCCCCCCCCCCCCAAAAAAAAAAAAAAAATTCACCAAAATAAATGTGTTTTTTTCTTCATTTTAGAAAAAAATATTTGCAAAGATTTTCTCCTTTCTATTTTTTTTAATGTAAATAAATTTTCAAGTGATCATTTGGGGTTCAATTTTGGATTGTTTATTTACATAGGGATCTATTGTCAATGCCACAATTTCAATTAGGTCGTAAAGAGCTATAATTTCAATGTTTAGAAAAAAAACATTTTTTTTAGGTAGCTTCACTTTTTGATTTAGGTGTTAATTTTAATGTTTTTCTTAG
>JZKD02S1001157.1:1543657-1561413 GCA_000966675.3 Picea glauca
AAGAGCTATAATTTCAATGTTTAGAAAAAAAAACATTTTTTTTAGGTAGCTTCACTTTTTGATTTAGGTGTTAATTTTAATGTTTTTCTTAGAAACCATATGAGTTTTGAAGTTAATGTTTCAAAAATGTTGTAATTCAAACCCCGTTAGAAAAAATGGTGCTATCGATAGCACCACATTTTTATTTGGGGGTTGATTTTCATGTTTTTTTATGCAAACATATGGGTTTTAAGGGCTAAAGTTGTCATTTTGAGGTCACAGTTCTTGTTAAGTTGGTAACATTGTTTTAATTGAATTTTCACTTATTTATGTTATAGGCACAAGCCTAATATTCAGAGCTCCAATAGAGAATCATTTAAACGTGATTTTGGGAGTATCCATCTTGCAACCTGAACAAAAGATGATTCTTATAATTCTATTCTTTTCAATGCAAAGGATGGAGAAACTCCTAGTAGTGTACAATGTTGTGGTTAGAAAGATAACATATGAGGAAAATGATTTGAAATGAGAGATGGTTAACATTTATAAAAAACCACAAGCATTAATTAATTATCTTATAGATACATTTTCAAATGGAGATTGTGTTTTGAATTTGTTCTCGGGTTCAGGTAAGAATTATGATCTAATATTTATGAAATCATACTTCAATCTTATATTATTTTTAATTTATATATTTTTACAGTATTTAACTTCATTATTTATTTTGCATTTGATGATTATGTACAACTTTAGCATGTTGCTTACAGAAAGGAAGGAATTGCATAGCCATTGAAAGTGACCCAAGTAGAGCACATAAAATACAACCAAGGAATCAAGGATAAAGAAGAATCCAAGGTAAAAATCCTCTACGACAACCCTCTAGAATATAAGTGTTGAATTCGATAGAGGGAAGCACGCTAGAACCAATGAGAAGGAAGTAGCAAGGGACTAGCATGAGGTGACAAGCATGATGTGACTGATAGGAACTAACACCAGGGAATGGATGAAAGGAAAAGAGAGGTGGAATCAAGTATTTCCATGTTCAAATCATAAATGTAGGGATAGTATGGCAACAAATGAAGACATCCATAAGGATGGTGGGTGACTGGGCATAATTTTGGTAAAATGTATTAGTGGGACAATTGTAATTGGATAGCTATGAAACATGTGATGGATACAACTAATGAAAGGGTGACTCATCGAAGATGATTTGAACAAGGGAAACACCAGGATGATACCAGGGAGGAAACGTTAGGATATTTAGATATTTAGGAGTTAATTAAGATCTACTTGGTCTAATGTGTCATTAGGTAAAAGTGTGTTTCTTAGTGTGTTTCTTTAATATGCATTAGTAGTTAGGAAATTTGACAGTCATGATATGTTCCTAACATAGAGTGATCTGATGGTTCATATTCTCCTCGATCTTAACGACCATTGATTCATGGATTAACACCTGATTGGTCCATGATCTCTATTTAAAGATCACAGAGGGTCATTTTCCAATGATCGATAGTGAGAAAATATCTTTTAAAATATCTCTGTAATCTTTTTCTTTTTCATTAATAAACTGCTCCAAGTGGTCGCATTGCCTAGGGCCATGGATGTTTCCCTGTAGGGGTTTTACCTCGTCAAAAGATCGGTGTGTTGATATTTGATCTATTTGTGTGAGATATTACTGAAGGTGTTCATCCTCTGTTGGAATACTTTTGTTTTCAAAATGAGAGCCTATTTGAAGACCCACTCCTATCGTAGATCGATATCGTGAAGCCGAGTTGTCTCATATTCATTTTCTGTCATTTTCGTACATTTCTAGGATGAGAGGATTATTCCATTGCGTTCAGAGCACTCGTTTCAGTCAATAACACTTTTCGTTTCTCTCGAAAAGGTTTATGTTTTCCCAAGATACGACCATTTCAATCAGATCCAAAGGTATACATCCTGAATACACATTTTAAATTTTTTTGTAGAGTATTATTTTTGGTTTCATTTCGGTTTTATATTATTTTTTTCTAGGTTGCTACTCTTTTAGATATGGGTATGCTCTTTTCCCCACACCCTGTGTGATCTTGGAAAATCATAAACAAATAGGAAAATGTGCATTCTCTGGGTAAACTAACTGAGATCTAACTCTTGTTGTCATCGAGAAGAAAAATTCTTTTCTTGTGTGAATTTTTTTTTTTTTAGCACACTCTCCAAGGCCGTCAACAACAACAACAACAACAAAACCTCCAATCCTCTTGCTAAACAATACAATATGTTTTTCTAGTCCATTTGGTTAAAATTTTCCTTATTAAGTAAGAGATCTTGAGTTCAAGTCTCTCTTTTTGTTAATTTTTTTGAAAATGTTCATGCTCCATTGTAAAGTGTATTTCACTTCAAGTATAAAATTGAATCACTATAAGTAGCTTTAATACTTTATTTTAGAGTTATTTATTTTGCATGCAGTTTTTTTTATAAAGTAACTTCATTGTAAAAGTGATCCCCACTTCTTTTTATAAAATTGGGTCATTTCATAAAGCAACTTATATCACCACGTGGTCATTTGGTTACCATTTATGCATTTGTTTTAAAATGACATAACTTTCACATCCGAAGTCCATTTTTAGTGCCGTTTTTTTTAAAACCGCACAATTTTTCGAGATCTTTCCATCCATATTATCAGTTTCAATTTTTAAATCCATATTATCTACATATTTAATATGGATTTTTCGAGTAATATTTTTCTTACTAGCACCAACTATTTCCAATGGAAATCTCATATGGAGGAATTAATAAGAAGTAAAGGCTTGTACCATATTACCTTGGGAAAGGAAAAATAACCCACTAATGTTTATAAGAAAGTCAAATGGGATAATTGAGTGACGAAGCACATGGACTAATCTGAATGTCCATCTCTCTTGATTTAAGGTTCCACCTTAAATAAATTGATGACCCCGATGAAGCTTGAGAAAAGATTGAAACTGTGTTTGGTAAACTCAATATTATTCGAGCACAAAAATTAGAAAATAAAGTACTGACTTTAAATCCAATTGGTTTTTCTTGCATTGGAAACTATCTATCTAAGTTTAAAATACTCAGAATTTTATGTGAAGAATGTGAGATAAAGATGGAGGAAGAGCATTGCATCTATCTTATTATATCTAAGGAAGGTAGTGCATATTATGTGTTTGTATATACCTTTTATTCCATGAGAGAGGCTCTAGGGACAACCTATAAAAAATCCACTCTTGATTCCTTTTGTATTGCTTTGATTAGAGAGAAAGATAAGCTTGTACAACTTGGAGTGATCAGCACTACATGTACCTCCAACAAATCCTTAGTTTCCCAATAGAAAGATAGACCCAAGAATCCCAAGTAACAACATCCTCGCTATAACAAAAAGCAACATAAGGGTCCAAAACCTGCTCAGACAGCTTCAAATCCTAATGGTGACAAAAGAGGAAAATATAAAAATAAGAAGACAGACAGACATTGCAACTTTTATGATAAAGATGGTCATGATGAGTCCAAATGTTTCAAAAAGATGGCATCTTTAGAAGAAACGATGAAGAATCACACCATTTGTATTGATTCTACTTCTTCTTCTTCTTCTCATGGACATGCACTTTCTGCTTCTGGTTTCTCCTTCAATACAACTTCTACTTCTTCTTCTGATGAGTGTATTATTGATTTTGGAGCATCTTATAATATGGCTAAGAATAAATACATATTTTCTTCTCTAAATGAATGTAACACCAAGAAAATATTTGTTGGTGATGATATATCTCTTAGTGTTGTAGGATCTGGGACAATTCAAGTAGATAATGGTCATTTCAATGATGTATTATGTGTTCCAAGTCTTTCTTGTAACCTTCTATCAGTATATCAAATCACTCATTCAGGTGAAGGTAAAACCGTAGAGTTTTCACCTCACCAAGCTGTAATCAAGGATCTAAAAGATCCTAAGCATGTTCTTGCAACTAGAATTGCTGATGATATTACCATGTTGTACAAGTTTGACAACTTTGGGTGATCATATTTTTCATCAATTTTTGTTTCTCATAGTGTTGACTTAAAAAAACTTTGGCATGAGTGGTTTGGTCATCTAAACTATCACTCATTGTAGCAACTATGTAATCAAAATATGGTGATTGGTGTTTCATGTAGAGATGATGTTTTTTTAAGTTTTTTTCTCGACAAACATCATTGGGACAATTTTGACAAACATGCCTCTTGGCATGCCTTGGGCCCTTTGCGACTTGTTCACAGTGATTTATGTGGTCCACTTTCTTCTCCTTATTTTTCTGGGTGCAAGTATTTCTTAACTTTCATTGATGAATTTTCCAGGCGTACTTGGGTTTACTTCTTAAAACTTAAGAGAGAAGTTTTTGACAAGTTTTTGACCTACAAGGCTCTTGTAGAAAACAAATATGGAAATCAAATTCAAAAGTTAAGAACAGATAGTGGAGGCGAATATGTGAAAAATAATATTACAAGTTACTACACTACACAGAGCATCCAAATGAAACACACTATTCCATATACACCACAACAAAATGTTGTTGTTGAGAGAAAGAACCGCACATTAAAATAAATGACTAATTGTATGATCCAATCTAAGGGATTAAGTCTAAATTATTGGGCGGAATCAATCAACTGTGCAAACTACATAGTAAATTGCACTCCTACAAAGGCTCTTAAAAATATAACACCAGAAGAAGGGACAATTCAAGTAGATAATGGTAATTTCAATGATGTATTATGTGTTCCAAGTCTTTCTTGTAACCTTCTATCAGTATATCAAATCACTCATTCAGGTGAAAGTAAAACCATAGAGTTTTCACCTCACCAAGTTGTAATCAAGGATCTAAAAGATCCTAAGCATGTTCTTGCAACTAGAATTGCTGATGATATTACCATGTTGTACAAGTTTGACAACTTTGGGTCATCATCTTTTTCATCAGTTTTTGTTGCTCATAGCGATGACTTGAAAAAACTTTGGCATGAGTGGTTTGGTCATCTAAATTATCGCTCATTGCAGCAACTATGTAATCAAAATATGGTGATTGGTGTTTCATGTAGAGATGATGTTTTTTAAAGTTTTGTTCTCAACAAACATCATCGGGACAATTTTGACAAACATGCCTCTTGGCATGCCTTGGGCCCTTTGCGACTTGTTCACAGTGATTTCTGTGGTCCACTTTCTTCTCCTTATTTTTCTGGGTGCAAGTATTTCTTAACTTTAATTGATGAATTTTCCAGGCGTACTTGGGTTTACTTCTTAAAACTTAAGAGATAAGTTTTTGACAATTTTTTGACCTACAAGGCTCTTGTAGAAAACAAATATGGAAATCAAATTCAAAAGTTAAGAACAGATAGTGGAGGCAAATATGTGAAAAATAATATTACAAGTTATTACACTACACAGAGCATCCAAATGAAACACACTATTCCATATACACCACAACAAAATGTTGTTGTTGAGAGAAAGAACCGCACATTA
Source organism: Picea glauca (assembly GCA_000966675.3). Taxonomy (NCBI): domain Eukaryota; kingdom Viridiplantae; phylum Streptophyta; class Pinopsida; order Pinales; family Pinaceae; genus Picea; species Picea glauca. The sequence goes on from JZKD02S1001157.1 coordinate 1,549,119, forward strand.
AAAGAAATGACTAATTGTATGATCCAATCTAAGGGATTAAGTATAAAGTATTGGGCAGAAGCAATCAACTGTGAAAAATACATAGTAAATTGCACTCCTACAAAGGCTCTTAAAAATATAACACCAGAAGAATCTTGGACTAAAATAAAACCAGATGTAAGTCACTTTCGTGTATTTGGTAGTATAGCATGGGCTCACATTCTCGATGAGAAAAGGAAAGCATTTCAGCCTAAAAGTGAGAAGTGTATATTTGTTGGTTATTCTGAATATATCAAACATTATAGACTTCTTCAACCACATTGTAATGAAATTATTATTACAAGAGATGTTAAATTTGATGAAAATCCCTTGGCCTACGAGACTAATTCGATGATTGTGCCTTCTTCAGCCTGTGATCCATCTTCGACGTTTATGCCTTCTTCTATTCCTATTCTGGTTTATTCTTCAGATGATGACAATGAGGATGAAAATCCACGTCTTCCTACTCATATTCCTCTAGATGATTCCTTAGAACCTGAACCAACACCAGTTCCACCGCTTCCTAGATGGGTCTGTTCAACACAAGAAGCAACTAGTGGTCTTGTCGATGATCCTTCATATCAATGTCAAACACATTTACAGCTCCAACGAGCCTCTTCTCTTTTGGCTCAAGTTTCAGAGACTCATGATCTAAATACATTTACAGAATCTTTATCTCATCTAGATTGGGATACAACAATGAATGAAGAGTATCATTCTTTAATGGCCAACGATACTTGGGATCTTGTACCTCTTCCAAAAGGAGGAAAATTTGTTATATGTAAATGGGTCTACACAACTAAGTATGCATCAGATGGAAGTGTTCAAATACATAAGGCTCGATTAGTTTCCAAAGGATTTTCCCAAGTTGAAGGAATTGACTATAATGAAACATTTTCCCTTGTAGCCAAAATGAATTCCATCAGCCTTATTCTTTCCATTGTTGCCTCACATAAATGGATGTTAAATCCGCCTTAGGAGTTTAGGAAGTTGTCATTAAGGGGGGATAGGTTCTAATGCCTCCTTCCTTCTCCTATTATGTCACTATTGTAAATCCTTCAATCCTATCCCATGTTGTTCTTAAGGGGGGATGTTAAGATACTTAGATACTTAAAAGTTAGTTAAGATCTACTTGGTTTAATGTGTCATTAGGTAAAAGTGTGTTTCTTAGTGTGTTTCTTTAGTATGCATTAGTATGCATTTGTAGTTAGGAAATTTGACGGTCATGATATGTTCCCGACATAGAGTGATTTGATGGTTCATATTCTCCTCGATATTAACAACCATTGATCCATGGTTTAACACCCAATTGGTCCATGATCTCTATTTAAAGAGAATGGAGGGTCATTTTTCGATGATCGATTATGAGAAACTCTCTTGTAAAATCTGTTTGTAATATTTTTCTTTTGCATTAATAAATTTCTCTAAGTGGCCGCATTGGCTGGGGTCGTGGATGTTTCCCCATAGGGGTTTTACCATGTCAAAACATCAGTGTGTTGATATTTGATCTAATTGTGTGAGCAGTTACTGAAGGCGTTCATCCTCTGTTGGAATACTTGTGTTGTCGAATAGGAAATGAATGTGTGAGAAATAAAAAATTACTCACAAATGTGTTTAAAAACATAGTGGCCAAGTGGGATCCTAGTGGAGGAAGTCACTCAATGGAGAGGGATTCTTCCTAGGAGAGGTCAGTGGGGTTGGCCAAGAAGGGGGAATATGAAAGGGGGAAAACCTCCTAGAAATTCCAATGGGGATGTCTAGGAGGAGTTCACTCAAGTGGAAATTCCTCCTAGCCATGTCAATGTTGAATAGTTGGGAAACATGGGATGGGTATAACTGATGAAGGGGTGACTTGTCACAAATTCTCTAAAAATGAGAAACATAGGGATGTTTCTAGGGGGGAAATGAGTGTGTGAGAAATAAAAAGTTACTCACAAATGTGTTTAAAAACATAGTGTCCAAGTGGGATCCTGGTGTAGGAAGCCACTAAGTAGATATGGATTCTTCCTAGGAGAGGTCGGTGGGGCTAACCAGGAAGGGGGAACATGAAATGGGAAAAACCTCCTAGAAATGCCAATGGGGCTAGCTAGGAGGAGTGCACCCAAGTGGTGATTCCCCCTAACCATGCCAATGGGGATATCTAGGAGGAAATAACATAAGGGGGATATTATTCCTAGTAATTTCAATGGGCATGGCTAGAAATAAATGACATGGGGAAAATTCCTCTCAGCGACACCATTGGGGAAATCCGAGAAGAAATACATGACATCAAGGACAACCTCCTAGAGATGCCAATGGGACTGTCTAGAAGGAGGGTACTCAACTCAATCTAAAAATTACAGTGATTATGGTTAAACAAAGAGGATGGAAATACAATGCCAACAATTAATGCCAATGGGGATGATTATGAGGGGAAAGTCCAAAAACTAGTTTACACTTGTAAATACCAAAGGGGATGGACAAGATTGGACCACAAATACCTCTCCTAAGTATGTTTATGAGACTTGTGCGAGGGATAACAATGTGTACTATTCCTCCTAAGAATGCCAATGAAGCTGAACATAGATATGTCATCAATGACTATCATTCCTGATAATGTTGGTGGGGTTGGGTAGGAAAGGAACATAACCCAAAAGGATCCCTCTTAAGGCTAGTCAAGAGGGGAACCAAAGCAAGGGGTTATCATGATAATGCCAATGGGTCTAGTCAAGAGATAGCCTAACAAATGGAACCTTGCTGTGAATTCCAATGGGGTTGGTGAGGAAAGAAATGAATAACTAAAAACAACATAACCCTCCACTAAGGATTCCAATGGGGTTGGTTAGTAGAGAGAATGAAAGGAGCACTCCTCCTCATAATTCCAATGGGGCTGGTAATGCCATTGTGGATGGATAGGAAGGGGATAATGATTCCCCCAGATAAGTGATGCAATGGGATGCATTTGGCATGCACAATCATTTAGCCAAGGGACATACAACTCTCCATGGGAGAAAATGGATCCCAGATGAAGTGTGTAATTTTAAAAAACAAAAAGTATCATTTTAAAGATCATGAAAAGATGATTCCAAAAATGAAAAATGTTTGGTAATCGAAGTCCGTATGAGATCACGGTAGCACAAAAAAGAATGGGATTTTTCCATTAAATGAGTTTCCCTCCAATTTTATGGTTCATTCTCACTAGTGGTGGAGGATATAAGAACATAAACAATTTATATAGAATAATTTGGAATTCAACCATATACTAACCAAATCTTCTCCATTTAACATAAGTGGAAAATAATCCCCTTAAATGAAGTCAATATCATTAAGTAACGTTGATATATGCATATTATAAAAATATAATTAATTAATGCATTGATTCTACATGTATTCCGATGATTGATTGACAAGTGATAAAATTGATAAGAATACATAATTGTATAAAATTATACCTCACCTCAGATGCAACTTATATGTCTCATATAACTAAAATCAAGCATCCCAAAGTCTCATAATGTACCACAAAAAATCCTCAAGCATAAACACTTGAAGGACATTAATTTTCACCCATTACCATTAGGCGTTGACCCTAATTGTTGGTCCATGTGTGTAAAATTTTGAATCAAGGGTTTTAGTGGGTTAAGTGTTTGAGAGAACAAATAATCTAATCAACAACCCATGGAGGTTTTCAAACACTCAATTGAAGGTTGAATTAATCCTTGATAAATCCTCAATTGAAAAAACTCTCTCTAAATTGAAAATGTGATGAATCCATAACATGCCACTCAATGCAAGACTTACTTTATCCTTTAGTTGAGCTATTGGAACTTTATAAGGGTCTTGAATCATTCATTTTACTCACAAATGAGTGTGTGATAAATACAAAGTTACTCAAAAATGTGTTTAAAAACATAGTGTCCAAGTGGGATCCTAGTGGAGGAAGCCACTCAATAGAGAGGGATTATTCCTAAGAGAGGCCGATGGGGATGGATAAGAAGGGGGAATATGAAAGGAGGAAAAAATCCTAGAAATTCCAATGGGGCTGGCTAGGAGGAGTGCACCCAAGTGGAAAGTCCTCCTAGCCATGCCAATGAGGATATCTAGGAGGAAATAACACAAGGGTATATTCTCCCTAGCAATGCCAATATGCATGGCTAGAAATAAATGACATGGGGAAAATTCCTCTCAATGACACCAATGCAGCAAGCTAGGAAGAAATAATTGATATCAAGGACAACCTCCAAGTGATTCTAATGGGATTAGCTAGGAGGATGTCACTCAACTCCGTCTAACAATTGCAATGAGGTTGGTTAAACAAAGAGGATGACAAGACAATCCCAACAACTAATGCCAATGGAGTCCCAGGGGGGGCAGGTATGCCCCCCCCCCCTAGTTACGCGCAACCATGTAAGTTTTAAACCCGTGAAGTAAAGMAATGCACGTAGATTCTTAAGAAAAACAAAATTTAATCAATGGCTCATTCACATAGTACACAGAGATATATACCGAAAACCCTCAACCGAGAAAAACTTTCTTATATTCATTATGTTGAATTTCACCATTCACATAAAATATATACAATGTTTTTAGGTATTCTATAAATACCAAAACTCTAATCCCTTAATACGGGATTAATTTAGAAAATAAATAAAAATAGAAAAATAAGCTAAAAATAGCAAAAACCGCCCCAAAAAAAAATTGGGGGGCGCTGCCCCAGGCTACCACCTATTGTTGAATGCTACACGTAACCACGGGGGTGGAATACCTGTTGCCCTTGGGACCCCCTAAGAAAGCACCCGGTGTACACGACACAAAGGGCACTACTAGAGAGATCGTTAGACACAGTTGTCATATCTGACGCGTCCACACACACACATGCAAAGAATATAACACATACCCAACAAGGATAGTCCAAAAAATAGTCCTAACCTATAGATTCCAAAGGGGATGGACAAGATTGGACCACAAAGACATCTTTGAAGTATTTCTATGAGACTTGTGAGGGGGATAACAATGAGTACTATGCCCCCTGAGAATGTCAATAAGGATGAGCAAGGAGATGTCATCAATGTCTATCATTCCTGAGAATGTTGGTGGGGTTGGTTGGGAATGTAACATAACCCAAAGGGATCACTCTTAAGGTTGGTCAAGGGGGCAACCAAAGAAAGGAGTTCTCATGATAATGTCGATGGGGCTAGTCAAGAGATAACCCAATAAATGGAACCTTCCTGAGAATTCCAATGGGGCTGGTCAAGAAAAAACTGAATAACTAAAGCAAACATAACCCTCCACTAATAATGCCAATGTGATTGGTTAGTAGAGGTAATGCAAGGAATACTTCTCCTCATAATTTCAATGGGGCTGGTGAGAAGGTGACTATGATAAAACCCCTCCTAAGAATACAAATGGGGATGGTTGGGAGAGGATAATGGAGGGATATTTCAAGATAATGCCAATGAGGCCGGTCTAGAATGGATCTATCAAAGACAAAAAATATCCTAGTAATGCCAATGGGGTTAGATATGAAGGTGAGAATGATGCCCCCAACTAAGGGATGCAATGAGATGCATTTGGTATGGACAACCTTTTACCCAAGGGATATACAACTCTCCATGAGAGAAAATGGATCCCAGATGAAGTGTGGAATTAAAAAAAAAAAGTACCCTTTTGAAGACCATGATGAGACAATTCTAACAACACAAAAATTTTGTCAATCAGAGTTTATATGATCTTGCTAAAATGAAAAGAAGAATGTTCCTTTTGCATTAAATAAGTTTTCCTCCAAATTTATGGTTCATTATAATTAGTGGTGGAGGATATAAGAACATAAACAATTTATATAGAAAAAAATGGAATTCAACCATATATTAACCAAATCTTCTCCAATTTACATAAGTGGAAAATAATCCCCTTAAATGAAGTCAATATCATTAAGTAATATCATTAAGTAATGTTGATATCTCAATAAGTAATGTTGATATCTTCATATTATAAAAATATAATTAATTAACACATTGATTCTACATGTATTCCCATGATTGATTGACAACTAATAAAGTCAATAAGAATACATTATTGTATAGAATTATATATCACCTTAGATGCGACTTGTATGTCTCATGCAACTAAAATCAAGCATCACAAAGTCTCATAATGTACTACAACAAATCCTAAGCAAAAACACTTGAACGACATTAATTTCCACCCATTACCCATAGGCCTTGACCCTGACGATTGGTCCATGTGTGTAAAATTTTGAATCAAGGGTTTCATTGGGTTAAGTGTTCGAGAGAAGAAATAATCTAATCAATAACCCATGGAGGTTTTCAATCACTCAATTGAAGGTTAAATCAATCCTTGATAAATCCTCAATTGAAAATGTGATGAATCCATAACATACCTCCCTCAATAGAAGACTTACTTTATCCCTTAGCTGAGGTATTGAAACTTTATAAAGGTCTTTTAATATTTCATTCACCCTCCTCTCTTAAAAATAACACAACAAATTCATAAATTCTTCCCTTTAAAATACATTAGATTACAATAAATTTTACTATACAAATTAAAATATCATATAAATTATAAATAATTATTATTTTTTAAACTATTCAAAATAAAATCAAAACACACAAGAATGTGCATACATTCTTCTTAACACAAAATCACCTTCTCTTTCTATTTATCCTTCTCTCTACCCCCCTCTCCCTCTCTCTCTCCTCCTCTCTCACCAATTTCTTTCTCGCTGTCTCACTCATTGTATGCCCCTTTCTCACTCTTTTCCCACCTCTTCCCATCCCTCTCTTACTCCATCATCCCCCCTACTTTCTCTCTCTACCCTACTTAGTCTCTTTGTCTCTTCTCCACTTTCCCCCCTCTCCCTCCCTCACTCCCTTACACTTTCTTCACTCTCCCACCCTTTAAGATAGAAGGGGAGAGAATAGGGGAGACTGGTAGAGGGATATATGAAGTGAGTAAGAGGGAGAGAGAGAGAAAGGGGAGAGAGAGAAAGGAGAGTGTTGAGAGAGACAAAGAGAGAAAGAAGGAGGGAGATAGAGAAAGTGAGAGAGAAGGATGGGGGGAGAGATAGAGTTAGAGGGATATAGGGATAGAGAGGTAAAGAGAAAGACGCGAGGAAAGAGAGGGGAAGGGCGAGAGACGGACATAGAGAATTTGTAGGGGAGATTTTTTCTTAGCAGGAACACACATGCATTCGTGTTTCTAATAATGCCCACACGCTTTAGGAAAAAACACATGCTTTAGGAACACATGCAAATTCTTAGGAGCGTGTGAGTGTTAGTTCCATTTCAATTTTTTGGGAGGTGGGAATGAAAACTATAGCATATGTGTTTGCTGAGTTGGTTTCCTCACATTCAGCTTCGAGTTGAAGAACCTAGTGGTTTGATCTACAAATACATAAAAACCTCCATTTTTATGAATATCTCTCAATATTTCTATTTTTAACATTATTTTTGTATAGGCTACACAAATATGTTCTTGATGAAACTACATACATACATGTAATTGTCTATTTAGATTCCAAAAAAATAATTAAAAAAAATAATAATATTGTTTACTATTTTTAATTTATTTTTGTCTTTACATATATCAAAATCTTAAAATAGATACCTCTTTTATTTTTGCTATAACCTTTTATCAGCTTAATCATTTTTAAAATAAGTTATAAAAAGAATTAGAAGAGACCAAAATCTATAATCGAACAATAAATCAAATTCTTTGATAATGTTAAAACACTCATTGCCTACACTAACGATCTAAATTTTTTTTTATATTAAGTTACTCAACACATGCACTAATAGAGAAAGACACATAACTTATATTTTGGCATATGACTTTTCAAAATTCCAAGTCGGGTGACTGGAGTTTTCAAATCACAGTAAAGCCATGTTTATGTCTGCATACCTATCGTGCTTGAACGAATTAGAATTAGCGAGGTTCTGCATGGAATTTGGATGTAAGTACTCCGGACGACAGCTGTAAGCCTGCGAAATACGTTTTGGATGAATCCCAGCGATCAAGAAGTTGAAGAATGTCAGCAATATTGTTGCTCAATATTGCAGGAGGTGTTCTTCGTCGTGGGTGGCGGTGGAAACCTGGAGGTGGGCCGAGGGGACGCCAACCTATGTGAAGTGGGACAAAGGGTTCACTGCAAAAGGAATAAACAGGCTGCCTACCTAAATCTACACTCAACTGTGGCCCCGGCCAACAATCAAAATCTCGCAACTCATCTACAGTTTCAGACATTTCGTCTGTGTCCGAAATTTCCTCTAACACAGATATTTCGTCAGCGTTCCACATTTCCTCTGAAACGTTGGGTTCCGACCGATTATGGAGCTCGTGAGACGGCTTCTCTATCAGATCTTCTTCGCCCACTGCATTGTCCCGCTGCCTCTTCCCCTCTGGACTTCTACTACTACTATCTTCCACAAAGTGAAAGAGCATGATGCCAATTTCTGTGTTATTCTTCGGTGGTTGGTGTGCCTCTGCTTTGTTTTGGTTTGTTTATGCTCCTCTCATCTATATTCACCTGTATTTTAAATATTTGAAAGGGCAGGACGTTTTACTACAACTTAAATGCAAAGTTAAACTTGATTAACGATATATCCATGAAGTGCAATGTAAGAGAGATTAGCACTTATTTCGTTGACATTAATGATCCCTCTTAACTCCTAATCTATTACATATTTTGAGGGATACAAAATAATCGAGGCAAAAACATGACAAAGAGTAAGGGATGATGTTATCACATCAAACCACTTCATTATGTGTCAGAGTAAGGAAGGATGCTATCACATCAAACAACTCTACTATGTGTTGAAGAGTAAGCGAGGATACAATCACATCAAATCACTCTTCGATTGATAAATATCTTAGAATCAACTATCTATCTTAACCAAATATCCATTAAGCATATGTTAGGATTAAAAATGGCCCAGATAATAACCCATGTATAAATCTCTCATTAATTAAACCATCTTAAATTAAAATGGATCTATGTTAGTTTTTAAAATATCAATGAATAAAAATGTATCACATAAAACCACTCTTATATTGACAAAGGTTTTAGGGTGAAAGATCCATTTTAACCATTCCATTGCATTATAAACACAAAGATCAAAATTAACCTAAGAAAAATTCCTCCATTACTTAAAGATCTATTAATAATATACAAGAATAAAATCTCTCACGACTTAAAATTTCCAACATTAAAATAAATCTATGATAGTTTTTAAAATATTAGTAAACATTCATTCTATCACAACATAATAGTGTTATAGGAAAGTTTTAGGGTCAAATATTCATTATCAAAACTAAAATAAATATTTCCCACTACTTAAAAGATTTATGATTAAGGTCGATGTAGGGACACTTTCTAAAAGATTAAAAATAAGATGGATTTGTGATATTTTCTTTTCTTTATCACATGGGATTTTAAAACTTATTTTGACATTATAGATTAGAAATGATTTTAATTATTTTTTAATTTCATTTCAATTTATTAGTGTTACTCATTTTTGAGATATCACTATAAATATATGTTATTTTAAAAATAGTTAATTGTATATGAAACTTAAGGGATTAGCTTAGCCACTTGTTGCCAATGTTGTTTGACATTTTGATAATTCCATGTCAACAAATATTTAGTTCAAGTTCTCTTGGGTGAGGCATGCTAGTCTATGCCTATAGGTTTACTAGGGACGTCATTGATGAATGTGGAGAAGAATCTTTTGGGTTCCTCACAACTACTACAATGAGCCTATTCTTGACAACGTTATTATATTTTCAATTCCTTAGTAGAAATAAAAACACACCACATGCATTCTCAAAATAACATAAACAAATATAACTACATTAGAAAAGACACAATCAAACACAATATTTACCATTAAACCTAATGTGGGAAAACAAAACAAAAAATCAAGGACTAGACCATCCTTATTTTATACTTAATGGAGATTATATTACATAGGAAAAAGTGGTCCAATATTTTTGTGAAGATGTGAGACAATATGGTATGATACAATCTCTCTCTCTCTCTCTCTCTCTCTCTCTCTCTCTCTCTCTTAATATTTTTTCCACACCCACCACTCATACTATGGAACACAAAAACTCTAACAAAATTCATGAACCCATTACCCTTATTTTATTAGGTTTAGGATTTGAAAACCCTTTTGGAATATTCATGATGCTTATAGAATTCTCTAGTGTATTCTTGTAACATACTCGGGCTGCCATGTCAGGACATGCTACTTCAAATGAAACTGCTTTGTTCAAGCTCTCATACCAATTTGTAACATACCCGAGCTTATGTTGGGCAATGTCACATGAAATAAATACAGAACAAAATTTCTCACTATGTTCTGATAATCAAACTATCCATACCAAGGCATAGACCTGTTGGGCTATGGCTGACAAAGCTCTTTGCAAAACATCACACATATAAACTTAAACAATTAATATGCATTCTACTAATACACAAATTAATGTGGAAATCAGATAAATATGCTACAACAACTTACATAGGCAATATTATAAATATCATGGCATGTACATAATACACAACATAAAAATTAACATAGAGATGGTACTTATATTTTTATGCAAGTCACCAACTGCGTGCAGACCTTCCATGAACCTACCATCCTTAGACCACGCTGCTCCAAACTATCAACAGTGGGTCACCCCAGAGCTAGGACTAAACTCCACCCAAGGTAAAGGGAATCTTAGGCTAGGATGAGACTACAGAAAGATGCACAATGCAATAGGAAGGATTCCCTCCCAGGAGCCTACTTACACCCACCGCTCATAGACTCTCATTCCCCACGTGCATGTCTCACCCCGGGAATATATGCCTTCACTGTTCCATAATCCATCGATTTCTCCACTTCCCTTCCAAGGCTTAAACAATAGATCAGATCAGGAATTATCAGAGCTTTGTAGCTACTCCTGGACTTCCTCCAGGAGAAATCAATTCCCCAACAATCTCTCTCACTTGGAGATAGTTGCTCACAGGCCTGACAACCCGTTTCTTCAATCCACAGGACGGAAAACTCGCCTCTTCAAAACCACGGGCCTGACAACCTGCTTCTTCTATCCAAATCCTAAGTCAAATGAGTAACCACGGTAGCAAAATCGAGTATGGGTTTTGGTAATGACAACAAGCCACACCAGTCCAGAGAAAAATGTGGGTAGAAATAAAAAAATGTCTAGGGCACGATATGGCTCAGGCACTGTGCATTTGTGTTGTTCCTCATAGGAAAAATGGGTTAGCTTCATGGGTTTGTAGGTTTCAGAGGTTGCAGAGGTCAACAATGGAGGAAATGGCTGGTTGCGTGAATCCTCAGTTTGAGTGTGTGCATGAGTGGGGAGCATGGAAAGAATGGTGAGTGAACCCCCACAACGATGTATTTTTCCCCATAAAGTTGCATACGCCCAAGTTGACACATGGCTCTCTTGGGAGCTCGTTCCTCTCCCCGAAGGAACTTAGGATAACATGGGTTATTTCCCATACCTTTGTATTTTAGGAAAATACATTATAATATTCCATTGGGGTTAAGCCCTCAATATTAGCCCTTTTCCCTAGCCTCTTAGTTCCATCCCTTTCCCTACCCAATGGAGCTTAGTCCCCCATAAAAATTTCTTGATGGTTGGTCTACACGCAGCGATGTAATTATATTAATGATGTGCGTATTTGTATATACAAAATTAGGCTCCCTGGCCTTCAACACCTAGGCTCTCCGGCGTAATAAACACATAAGAATCCTAGCTTATAAACACTTGGATCACCATCCTATAAACATCATTAAAATTTAGCAGGGGCTCGTGTTGGTTGTGGAGCCTGATTATCTTCCTGATTCAGAGGTCTTTTACTTTCAGCCGTGTTTATACCCCATGAAGTATTTACACCCTAGAAGTATGTACACTCTTCCACGTGGGGCAGTGCAGAGGGGGGGTACCCCCTCTGTGGGGTCTGGGGGGACTATCCCCTCAACTGGGGGGTCTGGGGGCAAGCGGGCCCCTGAAGGAAAAATTGCCTTGTAAATGTATATTGTAATTTCATTGTAAATCTAGACTATTCATTATAAGGTCACAAATCTAACGATAGAGATTGTGTTAGGGTATTTTTCCCTAGAAGGAAACCTTTTTTATGAGGGAAATGTATTACGGCTATGGTTGATGGCGAATATTGTATTCTGAGAGAGGAGACTGTGAGAGAAAGAAGAGGAAGTTACAACGGGTTTTGCTGTAGGTTGTATCCCTTCATTTGTTGGATAATAAT
>JZKD02S1001157.1:1561463-1589842 GCA_000966675.3 Picea glauca
AGGTTGTATCCCTTCATTTGTTGGATAATAATAAAGGAAGGACCTGGCAATTTCTCTAGTGGACGTAGCCCACACTGGGTGAACCACGTAAATCTATGTCTCTCTTGTATTATGTATCTTCTGTGTTTTGTTTCTACATTTGTTTTATTTTATTGCTCCACGGTCCTGTTTTTCTAACAACTCAACCTTGGGGTATTACAATTCCCATACGTTACTAGCTCCACAGGTGGGAATTATGGTGAGATGAAATGGTTATTGTTATAGCAATATTTTCCTCACCATTGTTATCTTGCACAGAGGGTCTTTTTCCATTTCCCTATGCAGACTTATCAACCCCTTTTTGATAAATCCAGAGCCAAAAATATATATTTTTCCACATATACGCTCCCTAACTGCTTTGCAAGATGTGTATATGCTTGATGCTCCACTACAGCTCGCATATATCGAGATTTGTGCTAGAAAATACAAAATGAGGTCGGGTTTCCATGTCACGAAAAAATATCTATGATCTTTGGCCTTCCATATACTAGAAACATTCTGACTCGACCCTTCAGTTGCATTTTGGAGGCTATAAGAGCACAATTTCGAGCTATGGAAAAAATAGGAGAAAGCATTCAACTTTGAGAGCAAAGTTACTTTGGAGAAATTACTTCATATTGAGTCTACATCCCTTTGTCCCTCAAGTATAAACATAGTGTTCAGCCCCCAAGCTCTTTCCTTATTGTCGAGAGGACCTCATTACCTCTTTTCTATGAGCTTGCCTTTGGTGGAGGATTGAAGTGGTGGATACCTAGTTGGAAGGAACTTGGTTTCTTGGTTTCGAACTGTGCCAACACAGAAGTATGTAATGTTGACACTTCTGTTGATCAATTATTAATAGAAATATTCCTTTCTTGTCCTATCGATATCTTGCGAATATATGATTATTATCCATGGGCATGTTTGTAATGTTTATTAATGGATTGTGCTATCTGATGTGCTAACTCATTTTATATATTGTCACTATATATTTGCATCGCTTGTTTGTTGATAACTTCTTGTAGGTGTAAATATTTGGGTCAAAGTGATCAACAGTGTAATGACATCAACCGATTGGATCAAGGTAGGCTTCTCCCTTACATTGCACATTAGTTTATATAGCACATGTTGGAACTTGGTTGATTTTTGCAGTGATACATGTCTATTGTGGTTTACCCTTGTCCATAGAGAGTTTTTCCCTTATAACAGAATTGGCGACTCCACTGGGTTATTGCAATTCCCATACGTTACTAGTTCCACAAGTGGGAATTATGGTGAGATGAAATGGTTACCACTTGGATTTGGGATTAGGAATAATTGTACCATTACCTTATGGGAGGCAAAAAAAATTCATATGATATTTATTTGATGAAAACAATCTACAAATGGAAATATATTGACTTGTGAAAATAAGTGAGGACCTCCATGATAAAAAAAAAAAATCAGGTTTTTTTACCTTAAACTAAAGTATTTTTAGTTATATTCTAACACTGCAATTTTTACAATATGATCCAAACTTATCCTTATATATCCCAAATTATATCTTCCCCATTCCAATGATTAGTAAACTCATACGGTAGTGTTGATGCAGGAAAAGTTCCTTTCAATAGATAGGGGCACTCCCTAGTATGGAATCCCAAATAGACTTCACACTGTCTAAGATACGATTCCCATTTGGATTCTATCCTATATGTAATTAATGAGATAAATGGGTATGAAGGATATGGATAAATGAAAAGGATTTGGTATGAACTAAATCTAAATGTAGAAATAAAATCTATTCTAAGCTATCCTAGCTAGAATCAAACTATCTAAGAAATGATGAGATAATAAAATCACTAACTCCCTCATAAACTCTTAAATGATTAGTTGCCAAAGAGAAACAAGAATTAGTAATGTATGATCAAAATAAATGCATATATTAGTCTGCAAAAATAAATTATTCAAAAATGTGTATTCATCATCTTAGAGAAATAATATTGGAAAAGAAATACACTGCAAATCTACAACATTCACACAAGAGCAGTCTATAAAGTAAGTGAGTAGTACAACCTTGCAACATTCATAGTGATCATGAATAAGCTAGAAATAGTTCACAACAAATGCATAAAAAATACTAGATTTCATTCTCCTCCAAAGTGGCCTTGAGGGCTTCTTTCTATTCATATTTCATAAATAGTTCCAAAAATTAGAAAATTGTAAGAGTCCCTTCCAAGTGGGTGCTCTTTGTTACATATAGTTGAGTTTTGCAATTGTTTCTTAGGACTACTTGGCTTCCCATTGATAGTTAAAAATCTTCATTTTATCTATTTTATTTATTTTACTGCTTTACAAAAATACTTTATAATTGAGAATAATTTTGTAAATGTCCCTCATCTTTGTCCCTAACATAAGTTGCCCACACTTTATGATAAGTGGAAATCAATATCACCTTGGTGAACAACATACTTTCTAGAGTGATATCATACATTATTGAGTCTTGGGACAAATTAGTCATATCATTTTTCAATGTGAGAAGGAATGAACTTGAAATTTGGTCCTTTGAAAGCACCACCAAATGTTCCCTCATTATGGAGTCACTCTTTGAGAATTTTCACTATAAAATTTTTCTGGGATGATTACGATTGTGCAAATTGGAGGTGATTCAGAGGAAATATCATGGTATTTGTGGTAAAAAAAAATTCTTCCTGGTCACCACAATTTCATATATACACCATGTGGAAGACAAAGTATCTAATTAGTCCTATTAACTAGTTTCAAATAGGTGTTGCATGTAAAATAGTCATATCATCTTCAAAGAGGATCCAAATTGAGTGAGACTAGTTGCATTAGAAAATGGACAGTCTGTATTATTTCTGATACAATTATCATAATTTTATATCAATTATTGTGCATGGGGCATGCTGTACAAGTTCTCTCTCCTAGAAAGGCCAAAAATCATCAAGGTGTGGGGAAGTTACCATACCTTCCACTTGACACATCCAATTTTGATAAGACCCATGTAATTGAAGAGAGGAAATATCAGAGGACTCCAAAACAAAATTTCAGACTTAGCAGTGCTGAAATTTTAGAGATACACTAGAAGGAAGATCAGCTAGGAGGATAGACTTCAAATTAAGGTCTTAAAAGGTACATAACTTACAATTGTCATAACTTTTTATTGAAAGATTTGTTTTTGGTGATTCAAAATTTTTGATAAATATAGAATAGATGAGTATTATTATTACTCCATATGGGTCCCAAAAAGGTGAAAACACCAATTAAACGTCCAAAAGTCTCATCTATGACTCAAGAAGAAAATGAGGAAATACATAACATGTTGTCCAAATTGGAGGAGCAACTTGGTGAATTGAGTGACAAGTATAATAATGGGGTAAACTCACAAATAAAAATTCATAAATAGAAAGGAAGATGGATGAAAATAATAAGAAATAAAAAATTCCATGAAGGAAATGAAAATTCCATGTCTTCCATCTGTCAATCTATAGATGAGAGACTCCCTAAAGGAGATACCAAAACACAGGGGAATCATGAAAATAAATGAAGTATTCATGTTGAAAAAATACCAATAATAAGTCATTTCAAATAGTGAATCTAACTCTAATAATGGAGATAATTATGGCGAGGGTCATAAATTCAACTTTCCCAAAATTGAATTAAATAATTTTGATGGTATAGAGGTCTTTACTTGGGTGAACCAAATAAATAAATATTTTGAACTACATAATATTATGGATGATAAGATAAGGATTCACATAGCAACCTTGAACTTTGAGATAAAACCATATCAATGGTATCAATGGATAGTGAAAATCAAGTCCCCTTTATATCACTACACTTGGGGTTTATTTACAAGAGACTTAAAAGCACAATATGGGAAATTTTGGGAACAGGACTACTTTAGTCAACTGAAAATAATCAAACACTTAGGTGATATTGAAGATTATAATTTAGAATTCCTTTGTGTTGTCCAAAAGGGTGAATAACATAAGTAATGAACACTTGTTGGAATATTACATGGGTGAATTATAAGAAGACATTAAACATGATATTTTCTTAAGACAACCTACAAATATTGTGGAAGCTATGCAAAATTCTTATCATATTCATGCCAAAAATAAGGCTATGCACAAGTCTAGCATTGGAAGAAAAGATCATTTTTTGGGTCATAAGAAAACCATGCCTCAACCAACAAGATTGACACCTCAACAAATGGATGAAAGAAGAGAAAAATGACTATGTTTCAATTGTGATAGCAAGTACATTAAAGGGCATAAATGCGGTGAGAAGAAATTATTCTACATAGATTGTGAAGAGGAAGAAGATAGTGTACCTAAACCAACAAGGTTGAAACATCAACAAATGGATGAAATTAGAGAAAAAGGACTATGTTTCAATTGTGATAGAAAGTATAGTAAGGGGAATAAATGTGGTGAGAAGAAATTATTCTACATAGATTGTGAATAGGAAGAAAATCAGGAATCAGAACCGTCACAAGACCCGGATCTAGAAGAGACTACTCCAACAATATGTTTCCATGCATTGGCTAACATCGTTACTCCACAAACCCTTGAGATACAAGGATACATAAAGAATAAAATGGTAACAATATTGATTGATTTTGGTAGCACCCATAATTTCATCAATTACAAATTACTAAAAGATCTCAATGCTTTTGTATATCCCACGCCAGAGTTTTAATTAATGATTGCAAATGGAGGTACCATAAATTGTTCAAGGAAATTCCATAGTTTTAATATCAATATGGGGCAGGATTTTATAGATAGCCGAATCATTTCCATCCAAATGGGGGGTGTTGATATTGTATTAGGGGTCCAATGGTTGCAATCGTTGAGAATAGTGGCCTTTGATTTTCAAAATATTTTCTTGATATTTTCCTCAAATGGAAAGGAAATTGAGCTTAGAGGTATTCAAGGGAAACCCTCTAAAGTGGTAAGCTCTAATAACATGTAAAAATTACTCAAAAAGGGACACCGAGGTGTAATTTCACAATTGTTCTCACTTGATGTTCAAATATTTATCAACAATCATTCCAAGGAATTTGGTGAAATTCCTAAGGGTATTCCACCTACTTGAGATCATGACCATGCTATTCATTTGCAGCTAGAAAGTGTACCATATAACATTGGGCCTTATACATATCAATATTCATAGAAGAGTGAGATTGAGTGCATGATCTAGGAAATGTCAGAGGATGGTATCATTCAACATAACCAAAGTTGTTTCTCTTCACCAGTGGTGTTGGTTACAAAAAATGATGGTTGATGGAATATGTGTCCAAATTATAGACAACTAAACAAAATGACCATCAAATATAAGTTTATTATCCATGTTATTAATGAATTATTAAATGAATTTCATGGAGGAAAATTCTTTACTAATTTGGATCTTCATTCGAGATATCATCAAATTAGAATGAGGCAAGAATACATTCCTAAAACAAATTTTAGAACACATGAAGGTCATTATGATTTTTTGGTTATGCCATTTGGACTTACTAATTAATCTTCCACATTTAAAATCTTGATGAATTATATTTTCAAGCCCTTTCCTTAGAAAATTTGTGTTAGTATTTTTTGATGACATACTAATCTACAAAAAATCTTGGGAAGAGCACCCACAACATGTTGACAGAGTATTACAACTATTGGAAGAGAAAAAACTTTATGAAAATCCTTCCAAGTGTGCCTTTGGGGTTCAAGAAGTGGAATATTTGGGTCATATTGTATATAGTGAAGGTGTAAAATTGGACCCTAACAAAATTAAATCTACAAGGGAATGTAAAATTCCCAAAACCTTGAATAAACTTAGAGGATTCTTAGGATTGACGGGCTATTACCACAAGTTTGTCAAGAACTATGGTCAAATAGAAACATCTCTAATGGCGTTATTAAAGAAGGAAGCATTTTATTGGACCGAAGAAGAAACCAAAGATTTTGAAAAATTTAAGGAGGCTATGTGTACAACTCCCGTATTGGCCACAACTAAATTTACAAAAACATTTATTGTGGAGTGTGATGCCTCAGACCATGGGTGCATTTTTAATGCAGGAAGGAGGGCCCCTTTCCTTTGAAAGCAACTAAATTAAAGGAAAAAACTTAGTCAAACCCATTTATGAAAATTAAATGTTGGCCATACTACATGTAGTTAAGAAATGGTTCCCCTACCTAATAGGAAGATACTTCAAGGTAAAACCATATAATGAAAGTTTAAAGTACTTCTTGGAGAAATGATTATCTTCATAAGAAAAACAAAAATGGGTTGCAAAGATGTTGGATTATGAATTTGAAATTATCTACAAAAAAGTAAAACATAATGTTTTGGCATATGCCCTTTCTAGGAAAGAATAAGAAACAAAAGGTTCACTATGTGCTATTTCTATCCCGCAATCTAATTGGGTGGAAGAAACAAGGATAGAATGGAATCATAGTAGTGGATTGAATAACAAAGTATGGTCATTTTTTCTCTCTTTCTCATCCTTTTAAAGCAAGTACAGTAGAAAAAACATTCATGGAAACATTGCAAAAAATACATGGAGTCCCCAAGATTATTTTAAGTGACATAGACCCACTTTTCATTGGAAATTTATGGACTGAGTTATTTCCTTGTTTGGATACTCACTTGGATCATAGCTCAACTTACCACCCTAAATATGATGGGAAAATTTATATTGTGAATAAATTTGTAGAAGGACATCTTTGTTTCTTTACATTTGATAAAAAGACACAATGGGTCAAGTGGTTTCCCTTGGTGAAATGGTGGTACAACACATCCTTCAATACTTCATAAAAAATGTTCCCATTTCTGGCACTTTATGGATATCATCCTCCATCCATCACATCACCCTATAAAGGGAATACAAAGTTTCAAGTAGTGGAGGACCACATATGGAACCAACAATAGGTCCTCAAACTAATGAAGGACAACTTGGTTATGGCACAAAATAGAATGAAACAACAAGCAGATCAACATTGTAGTGAAATGGAATTTGAAGTGGGGGATTGGGCATTTCTAAGGCTACAACCATAAAAACAAATGTGTCTCAAGAAACAAAAGAAGGATAGCAAATTAGGACCCAAATATTATGGACCCTATAATATTTTTCAAAGGATTGGAAGTGTGGCTTACAAATTGGAGTTGCCTCCATGTTCACGTGTATATCTAGTCTTCAATGTTTCTTTCTTAAAGAAGGTAATCAGAAGAAATATCTCTGTCCAAACTATTTTACCAGAGATTAGTGAAGAAGGAAAAATCATACTAGAGCCGGAAACAATCCTTGAAACAAGAATTAAGCAGTTGAGAAATAGAGAAATCAAAAAGTACCTCATCAAATGGAAGAACCTACTAGTGGAAGAGGTGACATGGGAAGATGATTTCTTCATGCAGAAGCATCCGTAGTTAGTCAATTTTTGAGGAAAACACTTGTTTGGAGGGGAGCGGAATGTTAAGCCCTATAAAAAGCCACATGTTATGTATAAAACCCCTTATTAATCCCCTTATTGAATTATTACATTTCTTGTATTATATTTGTATGTAGGCTCTGAACCCCTTCATCATACCCTTTCATTATGATTGTATACTTTGTCTCCTATATATATAAACCAAGGAGAGATAGTCTTAGGATAATCTTATCTCAACCAATATTGTGTTCTGGAGTGGAAATATTGTAAAGGAGGTTCCCCCTTGAAGTGGACTGCAATTTATTGATTTATTATCATTTTTAAGGCATTGGATCATAACAACTTGCCTAGATATCCAATTTCAGGCAAGTCACACTTGGATAGAAGTTTGGTGGCTATCATGTGCAGGTGTTGAGGGAATTTTTCAAATCCCTTTCCAGTTTCCCTCCAATTCATTGCCAATTTGTGAGAGATACATAGATTAACTAATTTTGTTTGTTATTCATGTGTGGGAGATTTGTAGGAGCATCAAGATTCTGGTCTACCTATTTCTTCATTCATCCATGGTTAGTATCACTCTTATAAATTCTATATCTTTCATTTTATGTTTTCTGGTAGTGATATTATTTTAGAAGCTATGTTTTGAAATTCCTACACATCAGTATATAGCTTCTTGGTTGTGTCCTGGAATTCCTTCGTCACCTCACTGACACATATTCTGAATTCAATGATACTAGTTCTATCACCTTTGTATAATATCACTTCCTCCTCTAGACTCTTGATTTTATCTTTGCAGTCTTCTAGGTCTTGAACCATGTTCTTGATATTTTGTTCTAAGGCCTAAGTGAATGCTACACCCGATGAAGCTATGGTATGGCACTTCTTGAAAAACAATTTTATCAAGGACAAATTTAGGAAACAAATGAGGATATTTGGTCACACTGTAGATTCTTATGTATGTTAAATTTTCCATGAAGAACCAATCTCTTACCTTATCAACTATGGTCATTTCCTTCTCTAACATGCAAGGCATTGAAGCATAGAATAGTAACTGATATAAAGGAATAAGAAATTTCTCACATATCTTGTTATAGTGTATGTGGTACTTATGCTCCCATAAATATTGGAAATAGACATGAATCCCATAATCACTTAGTTTTCATTCCCAACCCATTGTTGGGTAGGCATGCACCATGCATACTACATCTAGTAGATAAGAAGACATGTGAAAGTTTGGATGTTTTTCAGGGACTATGCATTTTGCAGCTGACATGGTCTCTTCTAGGGTGTAAAAGAGGATCATATATACCCAATAAAAAATGTGTCCAATGGTTATAAAAGAGTGGATTAGAGGGACCCATAACACCTTGAAATTTTGGGCATCAACTTATCCATGCGTCCTCATAATCTTTGTGGGGTAATCATCAAATTTCATGGTCTTGAAGTTATTATCTAGGACCCATCATTTCTTCATAACATCTCTGAGATTCGAAGAAAAGTGATTCATTTACTCTTAACTTAGCTCAATTTATTTGTTGGGTAGCTTTTTGAATGTTCCAAGGACCAAAGGGATGAAGGAAAAAATTCATTTTCCTCGGGCATCCATTATCACTGTATTAACGACATAAACATGTCATATAGTCTAGGGAATGGACATAAAACATGGAAACAAGGTTATGTGTGAAACTATTTTGTGAATCCTGGAGCATCTAATAGTCTAGTAGTTACCCAGATATTAGTCCCCTTCTGGTAATTCAGGACAAGTCTTTTTTTGGAACATTTGATATATTTCACCCCAGTGATAGGACACCTCATTGTTGATAATTCAATGCATATCATCATGAATAGGGAACATAGTGTTAGTTCCTACTTCCTCTTCCTCCCTATTCAAATTGATTTCAATGATAATACCCTTTCCAAATCTCCTTTGGTAGGTATCCATGATAGTTCATGTGATTCACCCATGTTAACTTTTTTTTTTTTTTTATCATGGTTATAATTTCAAAACCACAAATTTAAATTGGAAGAAATGTAGTCTAGGGGAGTTTCTTATCTATGGATCCCTGGTAAATTGGACATGGTGACTAAAATTATAGTGGGGTTTTTAGTAAATGGTCATGGGTTTCCCCTTTTCTCTTTCTCTTAAAACTCAGGATTTGATGGAAAAACATAAAAACAACATGTCCTATGTACCCAAGTTGTGAGGCATCTTTGTGTAGTCAATTGGGGTTTTATAAAAATACTAGTTTTCAAATTATTCATGAGTGAGCCATTTGAGGGTTATATGGTGCCCTCCCCCCACACCCCCAACTTTTTTTAAAGAATGGGAGTGGGTATGCAGTCAATGGGGATTTTTCCTTGGGTGAATCCCATGCTTGCAAGATTTGTTGGGGGGGGAATACCTCTTACTTCAAATTTGGAAAAAATTTAGGAGAGAGATTTTAGGGGAGTTGAAGTCATGGATACCCATAAATAGGGAAGCTTTTTCCATTTTGAATGAGAAGGAAAAGAAAATAAAAAAACAACTTGGGTAAGAAAAAGGTCATATTGATTATATATTTTAAAAATGGATGAGAGAAAGGGAGGGTTATAGCCTATGCACATATTCTTACCTGTGAGCAAGTGAGTTGATGGTTGTGGGTATGGATGCTAGTGGTTGGTCAATGTGGCATGGTAGTTCTTAGAATATTCTCCAGGTAGATAATGACAACTATGAGTGTAACAATGTTTGAATGAGGGGGAAAATGGGGTTTTATAAGTGAAATATTAACATTGGGTGTAGAAATCCAAAAGAAGAACATTGTACGTAGGTATAAATGGGACAAATCACCTCACACATGTGAAATAAATGAAGTGGGGGCCACGGATAATTTTCCATTGATGAAGGAAATTTTTGAAAATGTCGTGTCACCAAGATTTTTTTTTTCTCAATGATGTATTAGGAAGGAAAATATTTTTCCTCAGTGATACATTGGCGAAGAGAAAGATTTTGTTCAATGATACATCAATGAAGGAAATATTTTTCCTCAACAATGTATCAATGAGAACAAATATTTTTCTCAGTGATGTATCACTGGGAAAACATATTTTTACTAGTGAAGAGTGGTGTTCTGATGAGGAAGATGAGACTTTTTGGGTGTGTTATCACTTCTTAAGAAGATGTTTTATGTCTAAGTGTTTGTGAATAAATTTTTCTTGGAGTGATGTTTCACTAAAGAAAAATATTCATCTCGATGATATGTCACTAAAGAAAAATATCTTTGGAGCGACGAATCAATGAGAGAGAAGATTATTTTGAGTGATAAAGATTTCTTTCATCTCAGAAAAATATTTTGGCTAGAAACACATGATGTATTGGTGCTAGAAAATATTTTGACTAGCAACATAGGATGCATCGATGGAGGTAAAAAACTTAGGAGGAAATCCTTTTCAAATAATTATTTCGTTAAAAGATAAGGAAATGTTAGTATTGGTGCTTTCAAAAAAAATTGCAAGACAAAATCAACCCATATTGAGACTAAAACATAAAAATTGGAATAAAAGGAGGAGGGCCCCCAGACTATTTTAACATTAGGAGGAATGGATTAAAAGGAAATAGTAAAAATGGGGAAGAGGTTATTTCTAGAACAACAATTTGTGACACATTGGATAGAGCCATGATTATCTACACCATAGATTGTGAAGATAAATACTAGTTCATGAAACAAAATTTATTTTACCTCAAAGGAGTGCCAAATCCAACATCAGTAGATCCCACTACGCATAAAATTCAATATAAGGTGAATGAGAGTTCATACCTAGTCTGTATGGTTCATTGATTACATTCCCAAGGAACCATATAAAGTTTATTTATTTATACTCAGTCCTTCCCTAGAGGTGAGTGTAGTATCACAAGGTACTTATATACAAAGAATTCTAAACATTCAATCTAGTTGTTCCATTTATATGGAGTCGATCCACTATCAATGAACATCCGTACCCCTGACAGAGTCACCCCAATATCACATGATGACATTGACAAGTTGATAGTGTGAAGACTTGAGCCTTAGGGCTCTCTTTTGTTTAGACTTCAAATGATTGGGAGCATTTCCATGCTGCAAGTATTTCTTACGATCGTTATACACGAGTCATAAAGCATGCACACATAAAGAAATTCATTTGTGCACAATGATAAGTCATTCTCCCACCCATCCTCATGTTGTTTTTTAGAGTCCAATGCTTTGGTTTCTAACTTCCATAACCCTTAGCCTATGGAAATCTTAGTAGGTTTGGATTCAAGGTCATATTCTTGCACATATGTCATCCAATTTCCTTTATTCTCTCCAAGTTCTCTTTGGAAAAATAATGACCTTGTTGCTAGGTGAGGCACTATAACCTTAGTGTGGTTCTTTAATATGTAGGGCCTAAATTGTTTGATGGATTTTTGGATAGAAAAATATTATTTTTCAACTACTAAATAATTCAATTTATCCCCTTGTAGATTGATGCTCATGAAAAAAATAGGATATTAATTCCCTTTCTCATATTTGTGGGTGAGCACTGCTGCAATAGAATGGTCCGAAGCAAACATGTACAACAAGAAGTCTTTGGAGAAATTAGGGATTTGCAACACTGGAGATTCTTCTATGGAAAATTTTACTTTTTCTAATTATTTCCTTTTCAAAAAATTTCCATTTGAATTGAACATCCTTATTTATGATTTATTTCTAATAAGTCTGCTACAAATATCCTTACAAAGTTTATTTTCCTGAAGAAATATTGCATGGACGTCTTTCTATTGGGAAAAAGGAATTTTTATGATGAATTTCGTTATTTCAATATCCATAGAAAACCCATATTTAGAGATGGAATGCCACAATAATTTACCTTTTGAAAAATAAAATATGCTCTTATTAGGATTCAAAAATATACCATACATCTTGCATCTTTCAAAAATCTATTTCTGATGTTCTGGGTGGTCTGATATTTTCTTGGAGTAAAATGTTATTTCATCAAGATAGACCACAACTCTTTGAACAATTAAACATTTTAAGGTTATTTCCATATCCCGTTGGATATTTCCTCTCATGTTTATCAAACTGAAAGGCATCCTACGGTAAGAAAAAGTTTTGCACTTCATGTGGAAAGTGGTTTTCAATCGATTGTATTCGGCTACAAGAACCTGATTGTAGCATGCGAATCCATATAATAAAGAGAACATATATTATCCTAATATGATATGTAATATATGTTCCATGGGACGAACATAGTAGTTATCTTTTTCAGATTCCTAGTTTAAATTCCAAAAATCCATGCAAATTCTAATTTCCCCGAACTTCTTTTTAATAGGAACTAAATTGGGCACTTGAGTTGAATGATGTACTTTGAATATGATTTGAGAATCTAAAAAATTCTTCAACTCCTTATAAATGAGTGGCTCCAATGTAGGATGTACTTTCCTCAAATTATGTTGAAAAGGTTTTACACCTTCCTTGATAGGTATGATGTGTTGGATAATCTATGTATCATGAAATCCTAATGAAATCCTAACATAACCACCATGGGAAAAAAGTCCACAAAGTGTCTCATTATCCATGAAATAAATTCCACATTCTTATGAAATTGGGATTTTTTTTTTTGTATGATGAGGGCTATGAAAAATTCAAATGATAAAGAAACCATCATCAAATTATTCAACAATATTCATAAGATCAAAGGAACTAAGTGTGGGTAGAGAAAATCAAAGGTGAAGAATCAAGGGTTGTGAAGGAGTCAAAAATGAAAAAGGAGGATGGTTTTAATAAATAAGAGGAAAAGAAATGAAAAGAGTAGAGGGAGGTTGAAAAGAGAAAAGGGGAGCAATAGGCAATGGAGGGAAGGAAAAAACAAAATCTTCAACACCCCAAGATGTCATATAAAAATAAAAAAAAAATCACCAGATACCTCGATAACGAAGGCTTTTATATTCCAGTGATGTCTTCTTCTAGTGATATCCTCATTCACCAATGCTTCTTCCCCGTTCTAAACTTTATACAAAATATAGATTAGTACCATGGGTGGTTCTTAACGCGCCACAAAAGGAAAGTTTTATTCTCTACTCATGCAAATGGAATACATGCTCTAAATTACATGAAACTAAAACCAATGCTAGATGTCCTTTCATGCCTTCCATAACTTCCCCGAAAACGACGCCAAAATGTTGGGAAAATTAATTGCTTATGAAAACAATCAAATTCCAATCCATTAATTACCAATCTAGGGTGCATCTGTTTATTTCAAAGTTACGATGAAAAGTATATGCAAGCTACGATTTCCATTCTAACATTGGTCATCTAACACGCGTTGCAATAATGTAAATGAAACAACTCTTATAGAAATGAAATAAACCACTCTTGCTAAAATGAAAAGAACGCTTGAAAAAATGAAATAAACCACACTTGTTGGAATGGAAAGCACGCTGACAGGAAAGTAATTCTCTCAATAAGTGGTGGGATAATCAATTTATTGCTTTCAACCACCTATGGGGATCAATATGGTGGATCAAATCAGTCCCTTGCTTCACCACCTGTGGGCATAGACAAAAGAACACAACACACAAGGAGATCTATTTCTACATCACTCTTGCAGAACTGAAATCTAATCTAATTGATAGAAGGTAAATTTAATATACTTGACAGGAGGTAAGTTGTTGAAAAGGAAAGGTTCACACACTTGCATAAATGAATCGAATTAAAATTGTAATGACCCCAAATCGTTATGACTGCAAGTGAAGAGAAAAGTGCAAATTTATTTATTTTCTTTAGGAAAGAAGGCACCGACGACAACAGTTGAACCACACAACCTGACGACGAACACACGCACGCCGAACAGGCAATAGACAACAAAAAATCCATGCACTAGCACAACGATCAACGGGGTGAAACATGTGTAGAATAAAATATGGAAACGACTACCCACCAACATAAACATGACCATGCCTACAAGCTAGAGGACAACATCCACCATCCTGATGCAACAACCTCGAAGGCTAGTAAATAGACCCTTGATGGAACGCAACCAAATGCATGAAGGCGTTACATCCCAAGAACCAACAACTACTACAATGAACAATGCCTGCAACGGGTAGCACAGACTTCGACCAAGTTATCATTCGCCTCTATCCATTAGGGTGCGCAATGATCCCCTCCTCAGGAATCATGCGGTCGCTTGATGATAGGCGTGACAACAACCATGGAACAACAACCTAACTAGATCGAGGACTCAATATAAAACCAACGCACTAGGCGCTGAAATCACTGTCAAGAAGACTACACCCACACCCCCAAACAATAGGTCGGCAAGATGCAAGATAATGTCATTCCAAGGAAAAAAGGTGCAAGCTAATACACGACTTCTCCAACAACCTAACCATTAATAAAGGTGTCTAAGTGCGAAGGAGTGAACTGTTACCAAGCTATTATGGTCAAAACGCTATCATAAGGTAAACTAAATTAGGCACTTAAAAACATCAAATACGTTGATCAACAATTACCCATTGTCCATTAAATTAATTGAGCTACTGATCTAAGATGCTTAAATAATAATTGAATTTTCTATCTAATTTAAAAAGTCTATATTAGTCAATAAATACAAATCTAAATTAACAATTTAACATTATCTAACAATATTAACAAAATCAATATATTTGTTGTCTAAATTAACAAGTATAAATTAATCAATAAATACAAAACTAAATTAACCATTTAACATTTTCTAACAATATTAACATTATAAATATATAACACTATTAACAATATCGATTCATAACACTCTCTCTAAAAATATTAGCAATATTAATGTATAACATGTTGTCTAATAAATGTCATTTGATTGTTGTTCTTTATTCCATCAGATAAACAAGTTGTCCTTCAAATTTTATATTAAATTAGCAGTATTTATCTCTGTGTAATCAATTCTCTACCATCATGTTGGGTGTATGAAATTTAATATTAAATTTCCATGGGAATGTTGAGTAATAATCGCTAATAACTATGTTCATAATATACTATATTATTGTTGACTGTTAATGCACATAACCCATATAAACAGGGTTGTCAATTATAAATATGGTTACTGCCAATATTTACATTCGTTATCTTATTTTAAGTGTTGTCATAAATAAAGGGGGGGGAGGGGGTCGCTGCCAATACCCAGTCATAAACACATCTACCACAAGGTTGCAACCCATCCACACTTGCTATCTAAATTCATGACATTTAGCGTATAAACTTGTTTCTTTTAGAAGTATAGTTTCCCTGTAATTGTCTGTGTATCTCAAAATCCTATGACTAAATTTTTTGGAATGGTAAGGCTCTGACAAAAAGAAAAATGCTACTAGTAAAACACTGTAGACAAACATTGGCCCAATGTATAAAGACTCCAAATAAAATGTTATGTATAAAAATGTGGCGAGAGTAATTAAACGACGTCCATGTGCATGTAAACACAGAGTGATTAATGATATAGTTGGTATGAAATACGATATGATCATCGAGTAATAAAGGTAAAAGGGTGCAGTCCTAAAGTGATCAACGTAGAGTAAAAGAACTATCAATACATATTTTAAAATCGTCATAAACAAATTCACATTCAATAAAAATAAATCAGGTATGTTCGCAGTCCATGAAACAGGTAAAATCATGGTCCACTCAATCAATTTGCAGAGAAAGGGATTGATGTAGGAGAATCTCCCACATCAAGCGAGTGAACGCGGAAGCCAAAGGACAACTGGACAAGTGCCAGCGCAAATTTTGAAATTGTCTTGAAGTTGTTACGTGATCTTAAATGAAGTCATTAAGAAAAGGCACACTTGTATGATGTAAATGGACCTTGAGCCATTTGCTCTCGTCCTTAGTAGGTATAAGGAATTTAAAATAGTTAATGCAGGTAGATAGAATTTAATTCTAGATTAGACTGTTTGAGGACGCAAGAGGGAAACGGGATATAGACACCCTCATTGTGTATTGTAACATTATTGGAGATGAAGCATTAGAGCAAGAGCATGCAGAGAGCTATGTAAGAACACCCATGTATAGATATTTGGATTAATAGATGAGGTTGATTCAAATTCATGGTTTTGTGTTTGTTCTTTGTGTATTGATGTTGAATGATATGCTCATGAATGTTTGCTTCCTGTTATACATTAGCTTTATATGTTGTGTACACAATTTCATGTTTTGAATCTGAAATCTGAGAGGATAATGGAATGAGTTTCAATTGTTTCTCTATCTGAGTAAGAATTCCTGCAAGGAGTGCAGTTCAAGTGTATGCAAAGAGTGCGTCGACAAGAATTTAGGGTTGCATCTCTAAAGCTCAGATAGTTTTATCTTTTGTTCTCATTCATGAAGAAGTGCAGTGGGCACAAGAGCCATGCAAGGAGTGCGTAGGTTGGGTGAAGTCTCAGGATTGTGGGCCTGAGCGAAGTGTTGAGAGACTGCTGTTGCAGGTGTCTGCAGAGTCGAAAAGATTCAAGCACTTGGAAGTGTCTGAAAGTTGCGCAAGGAGTGCGAGCAAGAGGTGTTTCTGAGAAGACGTAGAGTCATGGAAAAGATCAGGAAGGATAAGGCCTTCGAAACTGTCAAGGGGTTGCATAGGGTGGTACTTCGAAAGTTGTAAGAAGCATCATAAGTTTGCGTCATAGATGGATGAGTTCCGCGGAGGAGCACTTAGTCATTTCGCAAATTCCATCAGGAGGAACGAATGGCGAAATTCTCCGAGGAGAATTCATGAATTTCCGTGGGTCGTTGGATCTCATGGAGGAGAAGGAAGGTTATAGTGGAAGCGTCGAAGGGTTCAAAGCTCAGGAGGGGCAGGACTATCGATCCGAGTCACAAGGGCCATCATATTTACTCGTGGATTCATATATCGAGGTTTCGCTGGTTGAAATCTGTAAACATAGTAACAAGAATCGCGAAATCACAAAACGTGATATCCCGACAATCAAAGGGATAGTGTGGGGCCACAAGTGTCAGAGTGGGAGACAGGTGGCACAAGTTATCGGGGTTTTTCTGCAAGAAGTCCCGAAATAATTGCATTAGGATTTGCAATATTGTGAACTCGGAAATGCTGATGGAGTGAAAGCTTTGAATAGTCAGAACTCGCACATGTGTCGGAGTTTCGGCTAATCAGGGTTCGGGAGTCGGGGATACGAGTTGTTCAACATCGCAACTACCAAAATCGCGATAGGTAAAACCCCGACAGGAAAGGGTCAACGTTGACTATTGTCGAGTTTCAGGGATTCGAGAGACCTACACCCGACCATTGACCTCGCGAAGTCGCGAAGTCCGATCTCCCGAGTGCAAAGAGGGGATCCTATGAAAGTCGTTGTGAGTGAAGATTTCCTGATAGGGAAATAGAAGAGCTATTTAAGATTTCTTCGGGCCAGTAGAGAAGAGAAGATCCTGCGTCGACCTGGACCTTCCGACCTACGAGTTGTGGAGTAGAGGGCATCGGCACCAAGTTTGGTATCAGAGCACAGAAAGGTTCTTTTCTTTCTGTAGAAGAGAAAGAGAATTCACCATGCCACCGAGGAGAAGGGACATACAGACACCCGATCCACCAGAGGATAGGGAAATGCCGAGAAGAAGAGGCAGGAAGATGACAGATCCAGTTATGGAGAAAGAAATGTGCGACCTACGAGCTAGACTTGAAGATATGGAGACAATACAAAGACGCACAGTCAGTGCTGGGGATCTCAGTGATTCTGAAAGTGAAGTTGAGGCTGAACGAGAAGAATAAGTTGTAGCCGAAGATGCATCAAATGAGCGTTTGATCAAAGCTATTTCCAGGATGGGTGCAAGAGCAAAGATGGACATTCCAGTTTATGAGGGAAACTTGGATGTAGAGGAGATTCTAGACTGGATTAGAGCTCTAGATACATACTTCAACTATGAAGATGTCAAAGAGGACAAGAAAGTCAAGAATGATGTCAAAAGATTGAAAGCACATGCAACATTGTGATGGGATGAACTACAAGCTGACAGACGCTGCAAGGGCAAGAAGAAGATCAAAAGCTGGGACAGAATGATCGTGAAGATGAAGGTGAATTTCATCCATAGGGACTATCAAATTACTCTGTTCAGGAGGATGCAGAACCTGAGATAGAAGCTGATGACAGTGAAAGAATACACTGAGGAATTCTATAAACTGAACATCAGGGAAGGTCATCGAGAGAGCGATGATGAAAAAGTTGCTAGATACATGAATGGTCTGAGGTATTACATTCAAGATGAGATGAGCATGGTTACCATCCGAAAAGTGGAAGATGCTTATCAGATGGCTCTGAAAGCGGAAGAGAAGCTGAGTCGAAAGAAAAGTCAGAGGGGCCGAGACAGAAGTCATCCTAGAGGAAAAGCAGTTGCCCAAGACAAATATCAGAAGCCCAGAGAGGACTAGAAGAAACCTCATACTTGAATAGAGAGAGGTGGAACCTCACAGAGGGGGCCATATGTTGAACAGAGAGGGAACATAATGAGTAGAGAGGAGATTATGCTGACAACAACACTTTTCCTCGTACCAGAGGTAGAGGAAGAGAAAGAGGTGGAGTGATTACATGCTTCGCATGTGGAAAGAATGGGCACAAGTCTTATGAGTGTCCAAATAAGAAGAAGGACATTGGAGAAGCTCACATCGCCGAGGCACAGAGGCGAGATTTTGAGGCAGAAGACACTGAAGGCGGAAGATCATTGATGATGCGAAAAGTCCTTTTGACACCCAAGAAGGAGGTGGAGAGTTCAGTCCAAAGGACCAGACTTTTTCAGACTTCTTGCAAGACCAAGGACAGGGTATGCAAGGTCATCATAGACAGTGGTAGCATGGATAATCTCATTTCTATAGAGATGGTAGAGAAGTTGGAGCTGGAGACGACTGATCATCCAAGTCCATACAAAGTTTCGTGGCTACAGAACGGACACTAGGTAACTGTCACTAAACAATGTTTAGTTGAGTTTAAGATAGGAGGATATAATGATAAGATCTTATGTGATGTCATTCCTATGGATGTTTGTCATCTATTGCTGGGTAGACCATGGAAATATGACAGGAATGTGATTCATGATGGGCGAATGAACACATACACCCTGGAGAAGAATGGGAGGACACACATGTTTCTTCTGATAAAGGATAAGGAGGTGAAGTTGGAAGTGAGCAACACAGTACTTCTCATGAGTGGGAAGGAACTTCTCGCAGAGGTTAAGAAGAAGGAGGATCCATAGTTCATAGTGGTCAGAAAGCCTAGGATTGTTCTGACTAGCACAAGAGTAGATGATTTACCAGAAGAAGTTCAGGAACTGTTGGAAGAGTTCACTGACATCATAGTGGACGAATTACCACGTTCGTTACCACCGATTAGGAGTGTGAGCCATCATTTGACCTCATACCAGGATCCAGTTTGCCAAATAAAGCTGTGTACAGATTGACGCTGCAAGAGAATGAGGAGGTCAAAAGGCAAGTCCAGGGGTTATTGGACAAAGGTTTGGTCAGGGAAAGCTTGAGTCCATGTGTTGTTCCAACAGTACTCAGTCTGAAGAAAGACGGAGGCTGGAGGATGTGTACTGATTCAAGGGTGATTAATAAGATAACCATCAGGTACATATTTCCATTGCTGAGGATGGATGATCTGATGGATTGCTTGAGTGGAGAAAAGTATTTTTCAAAGATTGATTTGAAAAGAGGTTATCACCAGATCCACGTGAGGGAAGGTGACGAATGGAAGACAACATTAAAAACCAATGAGGGGTTGTATGAATGGCTTGTTATGTCATTTTTATTAACAAATGCATCGAGTACCTTCATGAGATTGATGAATGAAGTCCTGAAGGAGTTCATCAGAAAATTTTTCATTGTGTATTTGGATGACATACTGGTTTACAGTAAAACAATGGCAGAGCATCTGAAGCATTTGGCTACAGTGATGCAGAGATTATAGTAGGAAAATCTATTGTTAAATATGAAGAAGTCCTCATTCATGAAGACAGAACTCATTTACTTGGGGTTTGTTATTTTGGCAAATGAGTTGAGGATGGATGCAGATAAGGTGGAAGTGATCAAGAATTGGCCATCACCGAGGAATATTTTTGAGGTGAGAAGTTTTCACGGATTGGCTAGTTTCTACTAAAAGTTCATCAGGAATTTCAGTGGAATTAGTGCAGTGATGATGGATATAGTGAAGAAAAGACACAAGTATTTTCACTAGACAAAAGAGGCTGAGAAAAGTTTTAATTTGTTAATGAGGAAGATCACGGAACAACCGGTTTTGGTGTTGTCGGATTTCAAGAAGACATTTCAAGTGAAATGCGATGCAAGTGGATTTGCAATAGGGGCAACCTTGAGTCAGGAAGACAAATCGATAGCATATTTCAGTGAGAAGATGAACGAGGCGAAAGTGAAGTACTCCACTTATGATAAGGAGTTTTATGCTATCATTCAGTCATTGAAGAAATGGAGGCATTACTTGATCCCGAAAGAATTTGTCTTGTACAGTGACAATCATGCAATGTAGTTTGTGACTCAACAAGAGAAGTTGAATTAGAAACATGCCAAATGGGTTGAGTATATGCAAAATTTCACTTTTGTGATAAAACATATTTCTAGTACTGCTAACAAAGTTGTTGATGCTTTGAGCAGGAAGTGTTTGTTGTTGCAGGAATTCAAAGTTAAAACGTTGGGTTTTGATGATCTCAATGACATGTACATTGATGATCCAGATTTTAGGGAAGCGTATGAAGTAGCTGAGAATCTGATTCTCAGAGACAGAAGCCAATGGGTAGAGTATATGATCCAGGAAGGATTGTTGTTTAAGGGCAATCAACTTTGTATTCCAAAATGCTCCATGAGGGAGAATCTGCTAAAGGAGAAACACAGTGGAGGATTAGCAGGGCACTTTGGTCATGCCAAGACGTTCACAAAGTTGAATGAGTCATATTTTTGGCTAGGAATGCGAGCATATGTCAATAGATTTTTGGACAGATGCATAATTTTCCAGCATTCAAAGGTAAGAAGACAGAATGTGGGGCTTTATCAACCATTACCCATACCAGAGAGGCCGTGGGATGCAGTTAGCATGGATTTTGTATTGGGGTTGCCAAGAACACAAAGAGGTGTTAATTCAATCTTTTTGGTGGTGGATAGATTTTCTAAGATGGAACACTTCATTCCATGTCAGAAGACCAGTGATGCAACTCACATTGCGAACCTGTTTTTCAAAGAGGTCATTCGACTTCATGGGTTGCCAAGAAGTACAGTTTTGGATCGAGATACTAAGTTCATAGGGAATTTTTGGAGGAGCTTATGGAAGAAGCTGGGAACTAACTTGGCATTTGTTTCAGCTTATCATCCTCAGACGGATGGACAGACAGAAGTGGTGAACAGAAGTCTGGGAGACTTGCTGAGAAGCTTGGTGATAGAACACCACAGCCACTGGGACCACATATTACCACAAGCAGAGTTTGCTTATAACAACTCGGTTAATAGGAGCACAGGGCAGAGTCCATTTCAGGTTGTCTATGGTATGTAGCCAAGAGGAATTTATGAATTTCGAGATTCAGAATAGACTACGACTAGGACTGCTAGTGCAGAAGAATTCACAGAGGCAATGAAAGAACTTCACAGCCAGGTGAAGGAGCGATTGCAGAATTCAAGCCAGGAGTATAAAAACAGAGAAGATCAGCATAGAAGACAACTTCAGTTTGAAGTTAGTGACTTGGTTCTGGCACATTTGAGGAAGGAAAGGTTTCTGAGAGGAGCGTATAATAAGTTGAAGATGAAGAAAATCGGTCCCTGTAGGGTCTTGAAGAAATTTGGGGCGAGTTCTTACCAGATTGAATTACCCGATGGTATCAAAATTTCTTCGATATTCAATAAATTGGATTTGTACCCATATAGAGCTAAGGAAACAGAGACTGGAGATGAGAAGCCAGTGATCCAGTGGACAAAGAAGATGCCAGTTGCAGAGAAGCCGCAGATTGAGTGCATACTGCACAAGAGAGTAAGCAAGAAGACGAGGCGAAAACAATACTTTGAGTATCTGGTCAAATGGAAGAACCATCCAGTTGAAGATGCCAGCTGGGAGAGAGAAGAAGAGATACAGAAGCATGGACAGACTGTGCATGAGCTCATGGACAGGATCCCATGAAATTTTTCAAGCCAAAGAGTATGATGCAGGAGCATCTCCCACATCAAGCAAGCTAGCGCGGAAGCCAAAGGACAGTTGGACAAGTGCCAACACAAATTTTGAAATTATCTTGAAGTTGTTGTGCAATCTTAAATGAATTCATTAAGAAAAGGCACACTTGTATGATGTAAATGGACCTTGAGCCATTTTCTCTCGTCCTTAGTAGGTAGAAGGAATTTAAAATAGTTAATGCATGTATATAGAATTTAATTCTAGATTAGACTGTTTGAGGACGCAAGAGGGAAACATGATATAGACACCCTCATTGTGTATTGTAACATTATTGGAGATGAAGCATTAGAGAAAGAGGATGGAGAGAGATGTGTAGGAACACCCATGTACAGATATTTGGATTAATAGACGAGGTTGATTCAAATTCATGGTTTTGTGTTTGTTCTTTGTGTATTGATGTTGAATGATATGCTCATGAATGTTTGCTTCCTGTTATACATTTGCTTTATATGTTGTGTACACGATTTCATGTTTTGAATCTGAAATCTGAGAGGATAATGGAATGAGTTTCAATTGTTTCTCTAGAGTAAGAATTCCTGCAAGGAGTTCAGTTGAAGTGTCTGCAAGGAGTGCGTCGACAATAATTCAGGGTTGCGTCTCTGAAGCTCAGATAGTTTTAGCTTTTGTTCTCATTCACGCAAAAGTGTAGTGGGCACAGGAGCCGTGCAAGGAGTGTGTAGGCTGGGTGAAGTCTCAGGATTGTGGGCCTGAGTGAAGCAATAAGAGACTGCTACTGTAGGTGTGCGCAGAGTCGAAAAGATTCAAGCACTTGGAAGTGTTTGAAAGTTGCGCAAGGAGTGTGAGCAAGAGGTGTTTCTGAGAAGACGCAGAGTGGTGGAAAATCTTAGGAAGGATAAGGCCTTCGAAAATGTCAAGGGGTTGCACAGGGTGGTACCTCGAAAGTTGTAAGAAGCATCATAAGTTTGCATCGCAGGTGGACGAGTTCCGCGGAGGAGCACTTAGTCATTTCGCAGATTCCATCAGGAGGAACGAACGGTCGAAATTCTCCGAGGAGAATTCATGAATTTCTGTGGGTTGTTGGATCTCGTGGAGGAGCAGGAAGGTTACAGTGGAAGCGTTGAAGGGTTCAAATCTCAGGAGGGGCAGGACCGTCGATCCGAGTCACAAGGGCCGTTGAATTTACTCATGGATTCGTATATTGGGGTTTCGCTGGTTGAACTCTATAAACATAGTAACAAGAATCGTGAAATCGTGAAACACGATATCTCGACAGTCAAAGGGATAGTGTGGGGCCACAAGGGTTAGAGTGCGAGACAGGTGGCACAAGTTATCGGGGTTTTGCTATGAGAAGTCCCAAAATAATTGCATTAGGATTCATGATATTGCGAACTCTGAAATGCCGATGGACTGAAAGCTTTGAATAGTCAGAACTCGCGCGTGTGTCAAAGTTTCGACTAATCAGGGTTCGAGAGTCGGGGATACGAGTTGTTCAACATCAGGACTGCCGAAATTGTGATAGGTAAAACCCCGATAGGAAAGGGTCAGCGTTGACTATTGTCAGGTTTCGGGGATTCAAGAGACCTACACCCGACCATTGCCCTCGCGAAGTCACGAAGTCCGATCTCCCGAGTGCAAAGAGGGGATCCCGTGAAAGTCGTTGTGGGTGCAGATTTCCCGATAGGGAAATAGAAGAGCTATTTAACAGTTCTTCGGGCCAGTAGAGAAGAGAATATCCTGCGTCAATGTGGACCTTCTGACCTACGGGTTGTGGAGTAGAGGGCGTCGGCACTAGGGATGCTAATGATGGCACAAGATAGGTGAAATCACAGAGAAAATTTACGATAATGATGGCATAAGAGATATGATATTGTAGGGTGTTTAACTGCAAGAAACAAAAATGGATCGCTACCTAGCACACTATAACACACCCCTCCCCGAATCACACAAAGGAACCACCACCAAACACAACCCAAACGCTACCCTAGAACACTAAACGCACGAGCCTTTAAGAAAAAGATCGTTGTGGTTCAAGCGAGAGATCATTGGTGTAAAATGCAGAGATGTAAAATCAAATGCAAATATGATTAAAAAAAACACAGTGATATAAAAATGCAGAGATGTAAGTTCAAAATCCCAGTGATGAAAAAAAAATGGGCATGATGCCAAAATCGTGGAGCATAAATTTTGTTGTCTGCCAAGCATTTCGTTTTTGTTCGTTGTCATTCAAATCGCTGAGTTTTAATAATGAGATTTGTTGAGTTTTACCCTCAAAATTTTGCTGAGTAAAACATAAAAAATCACATTTAACAAAAGTAAAGAAACGTTGTAAGGAAGATTCCAAACCTAGAATAAGATAGAAAAACGTTGTCTAGTGAAGGTAAATTAGCAATCTAAAATTGTATCAACCAAGGGTAAAGTCGCAGGGTAAAAATTCACCATTAAAGGTGATAATCACAGAGTTAATTGGTAGACTAGATGTATAAAAAAAAACACATAGTAAATTTGCCAAGAAATGTATCAAACGCAGACTTAAATTGCTAGGAAATGTATTGAAAAGGCAAAGATATTTCTCCAAGAAACACATTAAAATGCAGAGATCAATACGTAGAGGATAATAAGAGGTTCGTTGAGGGAGAGGATAAAAAATCATAGAGTTAATCAATTGTAATGAGGCACAAGACAATCACTCAACCAGGAACAATCAACATGGGTAGACGGTTGAGAAGAACTATCCTTTGCTCATCATCCACGCACAGAAAAGAAGGACATTAGGATCTATAGGTCTATTAACACCGAAGTGACGATCATCGATCCGGATCCTAGCTGACTTCTCAGGCATGGACTGATGATCTAGGGATGAGGGTGAAAGCTAAGGAACAAAATCTTCAAATAATCAATAAAACAACAAAACAATCATAGAAATCAAGCATCGATGGCCAAGGAGATCAAATCGATGCAGTGAGTGTAAAGCTATGATGGCCTTAAGTTCTCGATAAAAATAAATGTTAAGTAAAACAATTTTATTTACACATTAAAGGTACAAAAATGGGAGCGCAAGATCAATAGTAATCTACCAAACAAAATAAAAGCAAGCGTACTGTAGCCCAATCTGACAGCTCTGAGTTGTTGTCCCACGCGCTCTATCCCGCTCCCTCTTGTCGATTTCTATGACTTCACCAATACCTCCCAGCCAATTCTAGGGGTACTCTTATTCCCCCTTAGCCCCCCAAGCCGTAAATGGGATACACACACTAAACCAAAGAACAACTAGCTCCTAGCTCACCTCACAAGGCCAAGCTACCACTCATCACCGAACTGGGTATCCCAACTCCCACAAGATAAGTCAGTCATGTCAAAAATTTTGCAGCGTAAAGTTACGCATGAAAGAAGAGATCCATCCTCCTCCTCCTCCTCCTCCCTCCTTTATATAGAGTTTCTATGTGATGTCTTTCCCAAATTCCCATTTAATTTATTTTTCAATAATTTAATTCAAAACAATCCTCTCTCGTACACATGTCACCCATCCCCTTCATTGCACTAGAAATTAATTTCATTAATTATTTAATTACTTCTATTTTCCTCACCCACCTAAAATCATTCCTATAATCTCTCTTAGGTGTCCCCATATTTCCTTACACATTTTAATGACTTACGCCCTTACTAAATTCCTAGTTGAGTTCAATTTAGAAGGTTCTTAAAGGCAAGATTCCTTACTAACTTAGTTAATCTTCTTTTTCCTCATTTTTCACTTTTTCTTCATGTTCCCCCCCTTTTTCCCTTAGTTTCCTAATTCCTTTAAGTTTCCCTCTTTTCCCTTTTTATCTAAAACTCAAATTAGCAAGTGTATAAAATTACCTTTTTCCCCTTTTTCATTTTAATTAGCATAAGTTGTTGTATTACTGATGGGGGGGGTGAATCAGTAATAACGTAATTATAATCCTTTTTCTTTAAATGTTATATCAATGTAGAATTATTATCCAATAATGAGCAGTAAGAAATAACCAATTACACACATACATAGTACACCGGTGTTTTACGTGGAAACCCAAATCGAGAGAAAACCACATAATGTTTTTTCTTATATGTCTTGAATAATTACATTCATTGGAAGCACCAACTTCCATTGTTTTCTAGTTGCAATTGGAAGGAGGCTCCAACTCCCTAGTTTCTCAGGCTACAACCTAAGAGAACCTACAACTCCCCAATTCTCTGGCTACAACCAGAAGGAGGCTACAACCCCCAATGTTCTCCAACTACAACCAGAAGGTGGCTACAACCACTTGTCCTTGCCCCGTCCTGCCACCCTGAAGTAGAAGTAGAATGATGGAACCACTGTCACACTATCACTGTGAGTTATATCATTGTAAACTTGTACCAATAAATCTAAACCATGCATCAACCATGAATCAACCTGTACCTCAACTTGTAATCAACCTATACCATAAACAAGTGCATCAACCATGCACCAACCTGTAATCAACCTATAACATAAACAAGTGCATCCAACCATGTACCAAATATGTGCAAATCATGTGTCAACTACTCATCAACTACGACTCATCAATATGTACCAATATCATCAACTATACACCTCATGTATGTGTGCCAACTCATCAACTACTTGTCTCAACCATGTACTCAACATGTACTACAACCAAAAGACCTCATCAATTTCATCATCCAAATCTGATTTGTAGATTTGTAATAGAATTGGTGTATATGATCACATTCCTGTAAACCTTCCTTGACTTTAAAAACAAGATACTAGCATTTTCATCAAACTTTTTTTTAGTCTCACATGCCTAGTTTTGGATTAGTCAACAACCCTAACTTGAAGTAATAATAACTTTGAACCTGTAATGTATACATATCTGAAACTGATACACAATGTTCTTCAGTGTTTTTTATACGATTCCTCCAAGTGTCACTACTTGGAACCTCTCATAAAGGAGTTATAGCAATAGTGGCATACCTTGCTGAATTCTGGCTTATTCTAGAGAGTGACCTTGTAGAATGTGCCCCGCACAAAATATTTGATGAATTGATCTAAAAATGTTACACATCATAATAAAGAGTTTACCCTAATGAACACATTTTGTCTCACTAAATTTGGATCTGTTATGAAGAATTTATGATGTTTTTACCCGAAACACCTGATTTTGACTAGTTTCAGGATTGGCCACAAACCATATTTTCCACAGAGTATAACTCCCAAAATACAATGACCCACAAGATGAATTTTTTACTACAGATACTTGGATATATTTTCTCACTTGAATATAAATTTCATGGTTTGAATCATTATAGAAATGTTTTCATAGCAAACATGGTGAGATGACCTATAAATAACATATCTTAGAAAGCACCATCAAAAGAATTTATCCTTCCTTGCATTTCGGCCTTCTTTTCTTCACCTTCACTTAGAATTCCGGTTTAGATATCCTTGGTGACCACAGGAACATATAGATATTCAATATTCTCAAGTATGATTCAAATAAGAGAGCCTTTCCTCTTATTTATATTCTCCAAGTAGCTTAAAAACATCTTCTAGGTCACTTGGTCCACTTTCCTTATTTTAGGCTTGGGTCCAGTTCTAATTTCTCCATTAAATCTATTATTGAAATAATTTATTTTGTATTCACTTTGAATTATAATACACTCATCGCTTCACTTTATTATTTACCTTTAAAATCTCTTAAACCACTTTGACTACTTTGACCTTTTGGGGCTTCTAGATGACATATGAGGGTCCTCCAACTTCGTAAGGCCATAACTCTCAA
>JZKD02S1001157.1:1611681-1634929 GCA_000966675.3 Picea glauca
CCCCCCAAATGAATTGTCAGGATGACCTCGGCATGATGACATAGTAAATGACATGGAAAAGGAACCACTTATACATTAATGAGGAAATAAAATAAAGTTGTAAATGAAAAGGAGAACCCATACTTCCATACTTACCCACAAGATTCAAAATGATGATGGTAATAGGTGATAATATCGGTGACAACATATATAACATCAATAAAAAGTGTATGGAATTGCATGTAACTTATGAATCATTAGAAATTAACAAAACCAAATCACACTGTGAGGATATATACTAAACAATGGAGAAAAACATAGCTTGAGGATCCATCAAAAACATCAGAATAGTTCTCGAGGATCCATAACAAACAACAAAGAATAAAATACATTGAGGAACTATATTAAATGGTGGAACATATTATATTCCAAAGATCCATAGAAAACGATTGGGTCTATAGCATGAAGAAAACAAAGTGGTGGAACCATTGAACAAACAATCTCCAAATTAAACATGGTTTCTGATATAGCATCAGTCAATTAACATTGGTCATGAGAGGTATATGGTTCTCATCAATGGTATGCATCTTTATTAAACCATTGTCATAAATAGTGTCAATCTCATATGGCCCTATCCAATGATTAAAAAACTTTCCTTTCAAATATTTGAACCTAGAATCATACAAAAGGGTCCAATCTTCTGCCTATAACTTCTTCTTCTTAATAATTTTTTCATGCCACTTAGCTCTTTTCTATTGAACAATAAAGGTTTTTTGTAAGGTAGCTTCATGAATTTCATCAAGTTCATTTATCTATTTTAGGTGGTGATTTTGAGATTATAAGAGGTTTAATACCACCTACAATGTAATTCTTAATGTATTTACTTTAAGTTTAATAGGAAGTACTACATGCTCACCATACACAATATTATAAGGGGTGTATCTATTGGTGTTTCACCAGGTGGTGTAGTAAGCCATATATCTTCTAGAATCTACAAAGTCTTGTTTAGTGTGGATTCCATAACTATTTGGTGACTTCCACTTGCCCATTATCTTTTGTATGGTATGATTTTCATGTCATGTGCCAAATTCTATATTGTTTAGTGATTTCTTCAATGAGATTGGAAGTAAACTAGGTTCCCTCATTTGTAAAAATTTCTTGTGGCACATCGAAATGGACAAAGATCTCCTCATAGAGAAACTATGCTATTGTTTTTTCTCTAGCACTCAAAGGTACTTTGGATTCAACCCATTTGGTGAAATAGTTAGTGAAAACAAATATATGAACTTTATGTCTGGATGAAGGGTTTATGGGTCCCACAATATCAAAATCCCATTTCTTAAAATAATCTACCATGAATTGAGTTTATAGTGGCATCTCATTGGATTGAATAAGCTTCCCTAGTCTTTGGAAAATGTTGTAGCTTTGCACATACTTCTTGGCATCTCCAAAAATTCTAAGCCAATAATGGCATAGATGCAAAAACATTTGTGCCATCCTTTTATCAACAAAGTTCCCTCCATAAGATTCATCATGACAACCTTTTAGGAGTTCATAAATATCATCCTCTCAAAAAAAAAATAGGACTATGAGATATGGCCTTGCGCAAAAGAGGTACCCTTGAACCTAGAAATACATGACACTCTATTTGATAATATTTTTTTTTCCTTTGGTAAGAGATGTGTCTGAAGTGGGTGAAATATGTGTCTGAAGTTTTCTTGCAACTAAATAGTTAGCAATATATACAAACGATAGTGTGTTAGTAGATAATGAAAATAAATGTTCATAAGAAAAATCATCTTTGATAGGAATGAAATCCCTTTAATTAGTTAGTCTATAAAGGAATTTATAAATAAAATTGTCTCATCTGGGCTTATCAATGATGGTGGTGTCAAACTCCTACAATAGTAATAACCATCTAATTACTCTACCATTAGTAATTGGTTTGTTCATTAAATAACAAGTGACAAAATGATCATTATGTACAAATATATGATATCTAACAATATAGTGTTGAAACTTATTAATAACATAACATACACTATTGCGAGAAATTCCTTTTCACTCATTATATAATTCAGTTCTGAGGGGGAAAAGTTTTTTTTGGTGAATTAAATTGCATAGGGTTTTTGTTATTCTTTCTATAGAAGGATTTCCCTAATGGTTGTGTATGAAGCATACATGGATATATGAAATGGAAAAGACCAATTTGGTCTTCTCAAGACTAGTGCTACATACAAATTTCCGTTCAAGGCTTCAAAAGTAGATTGCCACTAGTTAGTCCAAAAAAATTCTGCATCTTTGGAAAGTAATGAAAATGTAGGAGATGCAATTTTGATAAAATTTTCAATAAATAGACAATTGTATTAGCATGCCCTAAAATATTTTGAACATCTTTTTTTCCTTTTTTGGACTAGGAAGATTGGATATTACCTGATTTTTTGTTGGATCCACCTTATTTCCAGTAGGAGAAGTATGATGTCCAAGAACTGTCCCTTTATTTAGTAACATCAAGTGTTTCCCATGATTGAGAGATAAAAAAAAAACTATTTAAATTAATTGATCATTTTCTCTAGATTAACCAAGCTTCATCAAATGTGTTACCATATAATGTAAAATCAACCACATATAGCTCTACAAAATCATGAGTCAAATCTGAAAATATACCAAAAATAACCCACTAAAATGTAGCATGTGCACTATAAAGAACAAAGGGAAATACTCAGTAAGAAAACATTCCCCATGGGTAGATAAATGTGGTATTTTCTTGATCCTTAGAGGAAATTTGTTTTTTATTATATCCAAAGAACCCATTGAGGAAAGAGAATTACTTATTTCATGCTGATATATCAACGACTTTATCAATAAAAGGTAGAGGGAAATGGTATTTTGAAGTAATTTTGTTAAATTCCCAGTAATCTACACAAACCATCTATTTCTTTTTATTAGAAAACATTACAAGGGGTGAAACCCATTGGCTATCAGAAGTGGGATAGATGAAATTTACATTCAA
Organism: Picea glauca; assembly: GCA_000966675.3. Lineage (NCBI taxonomy): Eukaryota > Viridiplantae > Streptophyta > Pinopsida > Pinales > Pinaceae > Picea > Picea glauca. Next base: position 1,614,674 of record JZKD02S1001157.1, read on the forward strand.
CAATTTTTGCAACTCATCCCTTCACTATCTCACACAAGGTTGAGTTCATTTGACACCAAGGTTTTCAAATACATTAGAAATGATCTCCAATATAAATAAAGTACCTTGTGTTCATTTGACACCAAGGTTTTCAAATACATTAGAAATGATCTCCAATATAAATAAAGTGAGTAAAAATATTAAGATGGATTCTCTTAATATTAGTATATTCTTATGCAAATTCATTAGTATGATTTTGCAACAACTCAATTAGCTAACTTTTCTATGAATATTCTAGGCTAGGATTGATATTAAGTTTTCTTATTAGACTAATTTCAGTTGGAATACTACATGTTTTAGATATTTTTCACATATAATAAGGAATGGTGCAGATATAGAAGATAATAGATAATGATACCTACCTTTAAAACTTTTGAACTAATCATACAAAAGGGCCCAATATTTGGCATATCACTTATTGTTAATGATTTTTCCATACCACTTAGATCTTTTTTGATAAACAATAGAGGTTTGGCACAAGGTAGTCTGACGAATTTCATCAAGTTCATTTATCTAGTATAGGTGGTGCTTTTGAGATTTTGAGAGGTCCAATCCCATATGTAATGTAATTTTTAGCGTCTCCACTTCAAATTCAATTTGAAGTACTACATGCTTACCATACACAATATCATAAGGGGTTAAGCCCCTGGTGTTTCACTAGGTGGTGTAATAAGCCCATAGATATTTTGGAAGCCTATTGGCCCAATCCTTGTGATGTATCTTCATTGTCTTGGTCAATAAGGAATTCAAAACTATGTTGATGAATTCCATTTGACAATTAGCTTGTTGATGGTATAGTGTAGATGTTGTGTGCATGATTCAATACTATTTAGTGATGTCTTGAATGAGTTTGTAAGTAAACTAGGTTCCCTCATTTGAAACAACTTCTCATAGTACACCAAAGTAGGAAAAAATACCCTCATAGAGAAAATATACTACTTGTTCTATAGCACTCGAAAGTGCTTTGGCTTTATCCCATTTGGTGACATAGTTGGTGTAAACCAATATATGATTTTTGTGTTTGGATGGATGATTGATAGGTCCCACAAAATCCAAAGCCCATTTTTCAAAATGATATACCATGAGTTGAGTTGGTAGTGGAATATGATCAAATTGAGTAGGCTATCCCATTCTTTGGAAACTATCACAACTTCTCACATACTTATTGGAAAATTGGAATATTCTAGGCCAATAATAGCTTAGATGCATCACTTTATGCATAGTCCTTTTATCAACAAAGTTCCCTCCACAAGGTTCATCATGACAAGATTTTAGGATGTCATAATTCTCATCCTTTTTAACACAATGTTAGATTATGATATATGACCCTTTGGGTAAGAGGTAGCCATGAACCCAAGACTACATGTATATGTGTGATAATATTTTTTTTTTCTTTGGTGAGAGATGTGCTAGAAGTTTTCCTACAACTAAATAGTTAGCAATATCTACAAACCATAGTGTTTTAGTAGATAATTAAAATAGGTCTTAATCAAGAAAAAAATCTTCAACATGAATGGCATCCCCATCATTGGTGAGTTTGGAAATGAAGTTGACAATGACTTTCTCTCTTCTAGGATTATCGACGATGGTGATTTCAAGATTACACAATAGTCATAACCACCTAGTTCCTCTACCATTATTTAATGGGTTTTTCATTAAATAACAAATGAAATAATGATTATTTTGTAAAAGTACACGATATCTAGTAATATAGTGTCAGAACTAATTAATAGCATACACTACTGCAAGAAATTTATTTTTAGTCATAGTATAATTTAGTTTTGTGGGGTTGAGATTTTTGTGGATAAAGTAAATTGCATAGGGATTTTGTTCTTCTTTCTACCCAAGGACTACCCCAATAGTTGTGCCTGAAGAATTTGTGGAGAAATGAAATGGAAAAGGACTAATTTGGTCCTTTCAAGGCTGGTGCTATAGACAAGTTTTCTTTCAATTCTTCAAAAATATATTGACATTGGTTATTCCAACAAAATTATGCATCTTCATAAACTAATTAAAACATAAGAGATGTAATTTTGGAAAAATTTAAATAAAACGATGATATTAATCATCATGCCCTAAAATAATTCGAACATATTTTTTCATTTTTGGACTAGGAAGAATGGATATTACCTCAATTTTTATTGGATCCACCTTAATTCCAGTATGATAAATATGGTTTCTAAGCACTATCCAACTAGTTAGTAACATGTGGCATTTCTCATGACTAAGAGATAAATTATGTTCTTTACATCGATTGACTATTTTCTCAATATTAACCAAAGATTCATCAAATGTATTACCATATAATGTAAAATTGTCCATGTATAATTCTACAAAATCATGAATCAAATATGAAAACATACCAAGAACAACCCACTAAAATGTAAAAGGTGTATTACAAAAACCAAAGGCCAATACTTAGAAAGAAAAGGTTCTTCATGGGCATGTAAAGGTGGTCTTTTATTTATCCTCGAGAGAAATTTGAATTTGATTATATCCACTGAAACCATCAAGGAAAGAGAAGTACTTCTTTTCTTCTAATGTATCAAGGACTTGTTTGATAAAAGGTAGAGGAAAATGGTCATTTGAAGTAGCTTTGTTCAATTCTATTTACTCTATGAAAATCCATCATTTCTCATTTTCTTAGGAACAACTAAAATGGGTGAAAACCATTGGCTCTATGAAATGGGATAGATGAAATTTCTATTAAAGAAATTTTTACAACTCATGGTTCACTCTCTCACACAATCCAAGGTTCATTCGATGTTGGGGTTGTCTAATAGATTAGAAATTATTTCTGATATAAATTTGGCAAGTACAAAGATTGGGATGTATTCCCTTCATATCAGTGTATTCCCATGCGAATGAATCAATATGATTTTTTAACAACTCAATTAGTTGACTTTTTTGTGAATCTTTTAACCTAGGATTGATATTGAGTGTTTTTCCTAGACTAATTTCTATTGGCATACTATGTGTTTCAAATATAGTGTATAGATAAAAGGCATAAACTTGAATTATGGTGATATAGGAGATAATGAGTTTCCTTATTGTAATATATCCATGAAATGATTGTAAGGTGAATAAGGATCAATTATGACATCACAAACGAGATAATATTTAGTATTCTCTCTAAAAGAAAGAGTTATATCACTTGAAAGAAATTGTTGAACATCTTCATCATCACTATCCCCATTTCTAACCACATGGGCATTTCTTGATTTGAGCTAGGCTTTCTAGGAGATTATAAGGTGAGTTTCTTGGTGGAATTTAGTTAGGATATAATGATGTCTTTTGTTATATATATATATATTTATATATATATATATATATATATATATATATATATATATATATATATATATATATATATATATATATATATATATATATCAACAATAATACTATCAATATTTGTTTACTTAGTAGTGAAAATATTCCCAAGCATTAGATCTGCTAACTATCAATATTTGTTTACTTAGTAGTGAAAATATTCACAAGAATTAGATCTGCTAATTGACCGATCACCTAGACAGTTGGAGGATCATTCTTCTTCCTACTAGACTTCTTTAGATATAACTCTCAGATAGCTTTGGCATAGATGGGGAAATATTTGACTGTTTGAAATAGTGGGATATTGAATTCCCCAAGGAAGTCAAAATTAGGTTGGGAAAGGGGTTTTTCTATACTTAACCTTTCCAAATAGGGAGGAAGTTGTGTAGCCCTTGATTATGGTTGTTATGAATTTTCAGGGGAATTATTTTGTGGTGTATTTGGAGGATGGTTAGGAGGTTTATTTTATTTAGAGTATTTTCCAACCTAGTCTTTAACTTCATACTCACTGCCTTATAATATAATTGGAGAATTTTAATTATTAATAATTATCCTAAATCTTAATTGAATATCTTGAAAATCTACCATGGAAACAGAATAATTAGGGAAACTGGACAACTCAATGGTATAATTGGATTGAGTTGCTTTATTATTTATGTTAGCTATTTGTTATGTATGTAGTTATAGTATCAGTGGATGATTTCTAGTAGGAAGCTATATTTATTGTTGTTGAGGTAATTGAAACAATTGTTGGGGAAACTGTGGAGCTATTGATTTTGATTGGGTTCCATAGGAAGAGCCTCACAAGCCTTCTGGCCATTGATAGCTTTGGGTTGGATAAGTGGATAATGTGTCAAAAAAGGCACGAGAGGATACCAAGGTCGAGAAGGGTATTTCATTTTCTAGATAATCCAAAAAGAATTATAATACTAAGAAGGATATTAGTCTCTTCATTAGTTTCTTGGTACGTATCTTTCATTCTAAGAAAATAAAAGTAGTTTCTAGTGGCATGTTTTTTCTCACAAATTCTACATGATTCAATGTTATTCAATGGGAACTCTCTCAAGGGTTATTTTTTCCTACGTTTGGAGAAAAATATTGATAATTCCTATTTTTATTCTTCCTTATTCTTTTTAACCCACAATGTATAAAATTTTGAGCTTAAAGAACTAAGAATGTCAGTTTTGAAATTTTCCAACAAATTACCAATTTCATCATAAGTAACTCATCCTCTAGATGACTTAGTAATTCTAGAAGCAACATCTCTAGGAGATTTCCTATGTTTCTAATTTCCACATGAGTATCTTCTCCATAACTCATAGATGTCATCATATCCCACTTGGGAAATGTCTTCTCCTCCCATTAGATTGAAGAGGTCAATACATTCATCTCTTATACCTTCGATAAAAATAGTCCGCAAATTGTCTTTATCTAATTTACGTAGTTTTGACCTTTGCAAATTATACTGGAATATTTCAATCTAGTCTTCCAAGCTCTCCACCTCCTCCCAAGTCATTTTAAATATTTCTTCATAGAGGTCTCTTTCCTTGTAATAATATTGATAGTTCCTTAAGAATATTTTTTCATCTCCTCCCAAGTATGGAGGCTTTATCCCCAAAGTTCCATGAACCAGTGGAGTGTTGCATTATTTAATGTGGTAGGAAACAATTTCAATTTTTTGGAATTTGTAGTATAGTCATATATTTTGCATAGGACATTGAACTAAAAGATGAATTTGTCCAGATATTCATTGGATAGACCATTAAATTTGGCCAAATCTAAAGGATAAATATTCTTCATCAATTCTTCATCTACAAGGTATTTGATTGGAAACTTGAAAGTAATAGAGTCACCCTAGTTAGAACCATCTCCTTCCTCATCTGCCATGACAATGAAATAGAGCATCCATAAGGGGTGGAATTTCTTGTGCTATTGATTCTTGAGAGGAAATTGATTCCTTAGAAAAAATTGTCTTGTGGACTAGATTCTACTGAGATTATAAATATGACTGACCATTGATCATATCTTCTATGATTTATAGTCGTTCAGTGAGAGGAATCAAATCTACCTCTATTGCAGAAGTATCTTCTATTGAAAACTCAAATACATGATGCCTTCTTTGATCTGGTTGAGTATTGGATATTACTCGTGAGCCTTCTCTTGATCTACATACAAAACAATTAGTAGAATGGGTGTCTCTTACTACACCATGAAAATGTGCTCGTGCTCTTAAATTTTTATCTCCATTCATCCATCTATATGAAAAAAACTTCTTATGAGATATTATGAGGAGGATTTTCGATATTTCTTATAATGAAAATCTGCATGCCACATTTATCTAATTCAACATAGTAAAAACTTATTAAGAATTTAACACCCCCCTAGCAACAACACTAAAAATGATAGGCCCACTAAATACCTTATTAATTCTGAATAGGTCATCTAGCTCATGAGTATATGTAATTGTCAACCCATGGATTATACACTTGTGAGGTGTTGTGCATAGTTTATGCAAGTCTTAATAACCTAATTAGAAACTAAATACTGACATGTTTTTTACAAGCTAACTAGAAATCCAATTCTACTTATAGGAAATAGAGATGAATGAAAAGAAGAGAGATCTCCTGGAATTTCCATAGTTAGAGCCATTGTATTTCCTCACCACAAAAATCTAAAGATAGTAATGAATGAAAATACTAAAAGTGGAAAGTATAACTACAAACTACTAGAAGTAGAAAGCATAACTACAAATATTAGTAGAAACAAATACATCCAACATTCTATAGCAACATACCATGAAAAGTTAGTATAAAATATTTACATTCAATTGATCTACAACAATTAGTTATGAACAAGAAAATGCTAAACTATGAACAATACGGAAAACTAACTATTAAATAGTAAATAACATAGCACTTGTTCCCTTAAAGTGGGACCTTCCTCTACAAAGAAAGGCACTATAATAACTCAACAACTAAATACTGACTCATAGCTTAATACTAATTTCATTGAATTTATGAATAGAGAGAAATTGGGAATTAAAGACAAAATGAGTCTTAACTACATTATGGAAGAATATCTACAAAAATGTGTATGTGTCCATACCCCCTCACTCAAAGGTGGGTGTCGCATTTATATGCATCTATTTCAACAAATTCATTAACATCTGTTAATTATATCATGCTTGAGAATCAAATATTTTCAAGTTGTTATGAAATAATGTTTTGAGATGATAATTACAAAGCAACTAAAAATTGGGTTCCTAGAATCTATCTTGTAATGTAGGAAGCATATTCAATCTAAACAACAATATGAATAACCGATTTGATGTTATCATTTATTCTAGAATGGGATCACATGTTCATGACATTCCAACACAACATTCACAGGTTCCACGACAATTGTATGAGTTTATAAAACCTACATCATTCTTCATGATTCTATAGCAATAGATCTGTAGCAAAGGTGTCACATATATCCACAACAATGAACATGTGGTAGAAAGAGCTTATGGATATGCAGAACACAATGTCTAAGAGCCATGGTTTCTATATCCATAACATATGAAATGTAGTAGCTAGAATTCGCAGATCCATAAAAATGGTTCCATAACAATTGAAACTTGAACCTGTGGCATATGAAATATAGAATGATCCATAAAAATCTTCGATATGCAAGTTAGATATAAAATATACAATATCTTCCTAATACATTAGCAGGGTTCACTAAAATGCCAAGTAATCAAAGAATGAGTACCTTTGTGAAAATGTGCCAACTTTAGTAAGGAAAGGTTCAATAATGAGGATAATGAGGATAAATCGTGGCTAAGAGGATGCAAGGAAAAATGAAAATAATATGACAAAAGAGGGACCCATCACTTTGCACACATCTAGAGACAAACATAAAAAAAATATCACTATCTAATAGTCACGAATAAATAATAATCAATGTCATGTATACATTTCAATTATACATAGTTTAACCTCATATTTTCTCCACATATGTTGGCTCAATCTAAAGTCCATATGCACTCGTGATTTTTACTATCACACTTGAAAACCATCATCAGTAGCAACACAAAACATAATAGATTTCATCCTCTAACCATATATTCATTTTAAATACTCCATAGCATCACAAGAATATCAAAGCATAAACCATAAAATATGTATGTAAACATCAAACAATATCTAATCAAAAGTTTAAATCACATCATCCATAAATGTGTCTGTAAACCAATTAAGTCTTTCTTGTAACCAAGAATGACCTTAAATAAGAACAACATATAAATCAAACAAAATCAAAGAAAAAAAAATTACTACAATAAAAATACATTATACTAAATTAAAATAATTAAATTAAATAATCTATAATTAATTATAAATTATAATTAATATAATTAATAATTTAATGAATATTTTAAACATAAATTATATTAAAGATATCCCAACATTTCAAATTTCAAATGACACTTCACCCATTATCAAAAGATCCAAATGAAGCTTTCCAATGATACTCCAGCCATTATTAAAATATCCAAATCCAAATGAAGCTTTTAAGTGATACTCCACTCATTATTAAAATGAATCTTTATTAGAAAGTCAAAAGTGAACCTTTGAAATAAATAGATTTTGAATTAAGTTAATTATTAGAAAATAATAACTAATTTAATTAAAAAGAGTAGAAAAAAAACTAAATAATAGATGAAGATGGTTAAAGTTAAATAATAAAAATTAAGAAATGAAAATATAATATAATAAAAATTATTGATAATGATGATGATAAAAATTAAATTAACCAAAAATAGAATAACTAGATTATAAAATAATAAGGTCAATAAAGAATCAATATTAAAATGAATATGATTATAAAGAATAAATTAAATTAAGAATAATACATAATATTATAAAATAATAGGGTTAATAAAAAATGAATATTAAAATGGATATGATCATCCAAGAATAAATTAAGTTAAAAATAATACTTAAAATATAATAAATTTTGGAAGAATGAAAGGAAATTAAAAAAACAATACAAATAAGATGAAAACAATTTATTTTGTTAATAACAAATTAATAATAAATTGAGACGAGACTATAAATTATGAAAAAATTTTATTTTGTTAATAATAAATTAATAATAAAGTGAGATGAGAATATAATTTATTTTGTTAATAATAAATTAATAATAAAGTAAGATGAGAATATAAGTTAAGGGATAATTTTTTTAAGACTAAAATATCAAAGTAGTATTAAAAAATTAGTATTTTAGAAAATTGTAAAATAATGATAAATAGAATAATCAATTAAAATAAAATAAAGGGAAAGGGGTTGTAAGACTAAAAGAGTGAAGGGGAGGAAAGAAAAATGTATAAGAAATAATTAAATTATTAAAATTAAATTAAAAAAATGAAAATTAGGCTGAAGAATTTTTTTAAAAAGTAGAATAGAAGAAGAATGGAAAAGGTTGAGTGTGTGTGCAGGGGTTATTAACGAAGATGATGGATGATCAATTTCCATGAATGAGTAATTTACAACTTTTCTATTTAAAGGGGTTTCTCAAATGATTTCATGATGAGTAAAAGAGAATTTGAGTTAATATTTTGGTTTGATTAGAGTAGAAAAGGTGTTTGGTGTGATGATAATAATCACCAATAGTATATTTAAGAATAGTATATTTAGGAGGTGATTATGAAAAGTACATTTTTTGAAACTTGTTTGAATGGATTTATTGGTTTGATGGGTGTATAATTTTCCATAGAATGAGGGAATTTAGTGAATATCTTAAAAAAGCAAGGACTCAATTTTAAATTTATTTATTTTTAATAATTTTGTTAGGTTTTTATGAGGTTTGAAAAGAGTTTTCATATTTTTTTATTAAGATTTTACAAATATGATGAGTAGTTGCATGAATGTAAGGAAGCAAAATTTGACTTTAGAAATAAAGAGTTCTTGAAATTGAAAAATAGTCTAGGAATTTTAACTCACAAGATGGTTGCAAATAATCCCTTTCCCTTTTGTTATTCTATTTATCATTATTTCACATTTTTTCTTCTTTATTTCAAAATATCAATTCATCAATTTTGTAATATTATTTTCAGATAAATATATATAAACTGATGCAACAAGCTATATAAACTGTATACAAAATAGAAATACACTCTAAAAGCAATAATTAGAAATAGAATTTCTTAAAATAAAATATAATTCAAGAATATGTTGATAAAGAATCTATCATTTAAATCACAATCTCATTCCAAATTATTATTAATAAATTATTTTCTTATTATTTATATTATACTTTCCTATTTAACAAAAGGATACAACGCCCTATATAAACTGTATACAAAATAGAAATACACTCTAAAAACAATAATTCAAAATATAATTTCTTAAAATAGAATACAATTCAAGAATAGGTTGATAAAAAAAATCTATCATTTAAATCACAATCTCATTCCAAATTATTATTAATAAATTATTTTCTTATTATTTATATTATACTTTCCTATTAACCATAATTTTTTTTCAAATTTTATTATTTTATGTTTTATCTTTTTTATTATTTTTAATTTACTAAAAGTGATCCTGAACATTTTAATATTGATTCTTTATTGAATTTATTTCAGTATTCATTCTTTATTGATCTTATTATTTTATGATTATTTTATTAATTTTTTAATTATCTTAATTTATTTTTTATTATATTGTATTCTTATTTATCAATTATTATTATTATTCAATTTTTACTATCCTCCATCTATTATTTAATTGTTTCAATTTTTATTTTATTAAATATTTTTATTTTAATGACTAACTCTCTTTAAAATATATTTATTCTAGAAATTCATTCTTATTTATTTATTGTATAAAATTTTATTTAAATTTCTTAATGATGATCAAAGTGTCAACTTAAAATAATGTTTTGAGACCATTCTAAACTGTAAATTATTTTTAAAATACTCACTACAATTATAATTAATCGTTAAAATCATCATGCTCAAAGATATAATAAAATATAATAATATAGAAAAAAAACTATAATAAAATTATGTCAAACTATAAGAGGCATCGACTTTTAAAAATTTATAGAATTTTTTTATTCATACCGATAACTTCTAATTGGTCAGATTCTCTTCTCATTTCATTCTCATGATGATCCACGTTTTTATAATCTGAAACTTTGATTCAAAGAATATATGTGATGATTTTACTAGCACAGTTATAAAGTGGTTGGAGGTGATGCTAAAGCTTTTTCTGGCACAGTTGAAACACACAGACAACTGAAACGCACATAGAGTTGAGGAAATTTAAAAGTTAATTTTAAATGTGGTAATTCCAAAGGTTAATCAGTTAAACGTGGCAATCATATGGTGGTACAGTAATTTCTTAATATGATTAGGTAAATGTTAAAAAGTAAACAGATTCATTGATGCATTCAAAAATACAAAGAAGTTATGAAGAGTAAATCACATTCATTGATTTGGGAAGACTACTAAGAATATGCCAGCATCTTCACTTGTTAGCCATCAGATTAGAATTTTAGATTAAAAGGTGATTAATTGTGCTAATCTCCAATAAAAATAAGCCTTTCAACGTAATACAATAAGTATCATATCATGATATTAATCAAAGAAGTTTTAGAATTAACATGCTTACCTGGTATGGGCAGGATATAATTGGTGAAGTCCATTTCTTTGAGCAGATGTGATTGCAAGAAAGAAAATTTGACCTAACATTCTTAAAAAGATGTAAGGATATATGTGTAATTCCAGTTTTGCTAGAACAGAATGCATGCTATGTGCTCATAAATGATCGTTTATTTTACAGAGCCAACATGGATTTCTTCAGTAGTGAAATGTACAGGACCATGAAAAATCTAGATGACATATTTGCATAAATTGGTTGACCTACTCATCGTTCTAGCTAACAAAATCGAGTTAACTTAGTGTGAAAGTAAATACAACTAGCAAGAAAATACAATCAAAATGCAGTGTAACAAATACATGCATTTGGATAAAATTCAGAACCAAGTCTCAGCCCAGGAAGTTGGAGTTTGATAGAAATCACATGGCTAGAACGATTTGTACTGTGGGTGATTGTACTGGGTGGAACGATTTGTACTGTGGGTGAATTAGAGATTGATTTGTATTGGGTGGAATGATTTGTACTGTGGGTTTAACAATGAAATTCAAGTGAATTTCCACCAGGTAGTTATGAGAATCCCAGTAGATGCGATGATGGGAGTGTATAGCAGGAAAATGGAGTTTGCAAGAGTTAACAACAGAAGTTTGAACAGTAGATGCAATAATGGTGCAAGTAGGAGTGTACAATACGGAATTGGAGTTGGTGACAAAAGATTAAATAGTAGACATGGTGCGGTGGGAGTGCAACAGTAAAATAGAGTCAGCCACAAAAGTTTAAATAATATATTTTGCAGAGCCCTGAAGGTACGCCTGGATAAAATTATGGACGACATGATCAATGACAACAATGGTGGAAATATTCAAACAAGAGACAAATTGGAGCTGGACTCTGTTGTCATGGATGACGCTTTGAGAGGATTAGATAGTGATATTGGTGTTAGGTCACTTGATCACTTCAGATGTTTATTGCAATATCCAGGTTGAAGATGGAAAATCAAAGGAAATTTTGTTGCTTCAGATATTATCCAAGAGTGGAGAGGCAGCTGAGTGGAGAGGCAGCTGTAGGTTCAAATCCATTGGCTAGAGATTGGGAGGATGAGTGACGTGGTAACAGTGGAACTTGTCACCGCAGATGTTGATAGCTTGGGAATTCGCAACAAGAGTATGATGGAACTGGGTTCTCACATTATAAGAAACATGAGAGAGAACATTGAAACTCACTATAGAAGTATGATGTGAATATATGGAGTCATGATTATGGTGGAAACCTAAATAAGATAAGGTCATGAAACTCATGAAAATGAAAACCATGAAGATCTTAGAGTCATAAATTTTAGGTAGTGAAAAAAGATGTTGATGGACTAAAGTGTTATGTTATAATTATAATTATATTGTGTTCACATGGTTAGTCTAATATGGGTAGATATTGAGTAAAGTGTTAAAGTGTAATTATAATTATAATAATAAAAACCATGAAGATCTTAGAGTCATAAATTTTAGGTAGTGAAAAAAGATGTTGATGGACTAAAGTGTTATATTATAATTATAATTATATTGTGTTCACATGGTCGGTCTAATATGGGGAGATATTGAGTAAAGTGTTAAAGTGTAATTATAATTATAATAATAAAGTCTACTCAAAAGAAAAAGAAATATTTTGATATATATTAATATATAAAATATATATATATATTGGTTTGAATTTGTCTTAATTTCAATTAATAGATCATGAAAACAATGTAGTGGTTAGGGAACTCTTAATGTATGGAGGTTGTAATATATTAATATATTTTATAATATTAATATTTTTGATACTTTAATATTAATTTATTAAACTAAATCTATCTTAACCCCAAATCTATCAAGCTCCGAGAGGAATCAAATCTCTCGAGGTGCAAACCTTTTTTAGAGTGCAAAACTTGAGGAAAGGTTAAAGGTTTGCACCTTGAGAGATTTGATCCCTCTTTGTGCTTGATACGTCTGGGGTTAAGATGGATCTATGCTAGTCACCATATCAACCGAGATAAGGTTAGGAGTTTCCTAGAGAAGACTCAACTTTTCTATAACACCTTACAAGATTTTAGTTGAAGACGTCTTATGTAGCATTAAGAATGGATGCATTGAGAATGAAATTAAAAGTATTCCAAAGGACATCAAGGAAGAGATTAGACATGATTGTTCAATGATTATCAACTTTACTATAGCACCTTACAAGATTTCAGTTGAAAACATCTTATGTAACATTGAGAATGGAATTAAAAGTATTACAAAGGACATCAAGGAAGAGATTAGACATGATAGTTCAATGATTCTTTGAAAGACAATGTTACCAAGGAGTAACATCGCCAATCAATAACACCTTGCTTTAAAATAATTTAACAACAACCATGAACCATGGAAATATGGTTCTAAAAGTGGATAAAGGTGGGGCCATGGTTATTATGAACAAGATGAATTATATTGAAAAATGATGGACCACCTAATCAATAGTGGGATTTATAAGAACCCCTAAATAGGATTGAAAAATAAGTTTCCAAATTAGCTCGTAAAATAGTATACCAATTCCTTTATAAAGGATTTCACTTTCTTTTTCAATAAGATCAAGGATATAAAACTTGAGAAAAATACATTATTGTTATTTTTGATGTAGCCTCTCTCTTCAGGAAAGTTGTATTGGAGGAGTAGTGCGTGTTATCAATAAGATTACAGACGAGGGAACACCAAAGTTAGTTTTGTATTTTCTATTCTATGGCTTACCTTAGCAATCACAATGTCTCATTGTCACCATTATTTGTTTTATTCATTTAGGATAATAGTCATTTATCCTCAATGATGACTAAGTGAGTTAGTTAGGATTGCCTAGCCTAGTCGTCATGCATGATTTTAGGATCTAGAGAAAATCTCTCTATGAGGTGGCATCACCCATTGTACTGTAAATATGCAGCATTGGAGTGAATACAATTGATTTGTCCAGTGAGTCTTTTCCAACATATTGTTGTTCTTGTGCATATTTTATCATGGTATTAGAGCTTGTTGCCTTAAGGGCCTAGTAATTCCATGATATCTTTTCATCGAAATTTCGATATCATAGCTCCATGGTATATTGCGGGTATGGAAGAAAGTGAGAGGATAAAAAAGTGTTTCTTGTTTTAAATGATCGTCTGTAGAATTGATTTCAGTTGTGAGTTGCGACCGCCACTACAACCAAAGGTATTATAAATTTCTTATAGATGCATGATATCAAATCTGAGTGATAAATCTACATGGTAAATATGAATCAATGTGTTTACCTTGTTATTTTTTCGACTATTTGCATACATGTGTCTTGCATGTGCTATTTCTTAAATTCACATATTTGGAGATCATTTTCAAACTAATTAGTCGACAGATTGAGGAAGAAGAACCCCCAAAAAATGAAAAGGCACGGAAATTGATTCCTCTTTGAGAAAGTTGGCCAAAATTATCACTAGAATTGTGTTTATTTCTATTGTAGATCGAGATTTAGTTGTGTAAATTTGTTGTAGATATGTTGATTGTCCAATTTTCCACTATTGAATATTGTCGAGAATATTGCTATTCAAATCTCTCAAGCGACTTGAAAAATGGTGCACTTTTTAAGCAAAACCAACCCAATCATCATCAATCCATCCCTTGAATTTGTTTTCTTGAACTCCACACTTACTTGTATGCTTGAACTTGCTAGAAGTAGAGTTCAAGAAAGCATGTTCAAACAAACAAGTAAGTCCAAGGAAATAGATTCAAGCAAGCGAGTGGGTAGCTTCAAGTGAGTGAGTTGCAAGAATCCCTTCTTTTGTCGAGTCAAATTGTAATCATGATCTACCTACACAAAGAGAGCTCATTTAGTGTTTGAAATGGCTTGAATTTGAGAACTGTTAGATTTATTGAACTCTCTAATACTTACTTCCGAAGATGACACAAATTACAATCACAATCAATAGAGAAACTCTTCAATTAGTTCTAACTTCCTTGCAAGTTTCACAAGATAAAGTTGAACTTCTCCAAACTCAACATTATCAAATACTTCCAAAGAATAAACAAATAATGAAGTGTTATAAACAAGTTTTTTCTTAGAACAACCCTCTATGTGATGATGTTTTTTATCAACAGTTAGTGAAGGAGAAACTCAACAGGAAAACTACATATGCATATGAATATGAAGCTATTCATGAACCTATATTTCAATAGTTTTCTTTTGATTTTAGTGAAGGAAACCTTTCAATGATGCAACAACATACAATAAATCAACTTTCACATATGTCAAAGAGATGGGTTTAAAATATTTTTTTCAAACCTATCATCAGACCTTAGGCTGAAATCAATGACAACAAGAATAAAATGACACTTGGATATGAAAAGGAAGTTACCTTCCACATTCTTGATTATTCCAGATGAATCCACTTCATCAATGGAAAATTCCTTCAAGAACATCTGACTTCACCTGCTCTAGTTGACCATCAAAATGTGAAATGCCAACACTACAATTGAGTTGGTCACATGGAGAATCAATGTTTTGATCTCCATCCTGTCATAATTGTGGCAAGTCAAATCATCCATCAGACAAATGATCCAAGAGAAACAAACATGCAATATTTAATATTCACTATGAGTGGATTGATCCTTGACAATGGTCATCATCAACCAAGTGATTATTACAGTCTTATTGAAGAATTGAATATCACGTAAAGATGAATTTTGTAGAAAACAATGATGAAACTCTCATGCACCTTAAGGGGGGAGTTCAAAAATCAAGAGAATATGGTTCGTGAAACCACTTGTGGTCTCTCCTTTCATTGAAAAAAAGAGGAATCGATGATGGAATTGGATATGGTTGTCAGATCAAAAGTTTCGACAACCACAAAATTAAATTTTCCATATGGGAAACTACACTCTATAGATGACAAAATTTGGAAGAATTAGGGTTCAATGACTTGCAATCAAATCATACACAAGATACATGATTGGTATGTTGTTGGACACTTGAAAGTGTGAAAATTGGCTAGTGGTCATTCAAAACCATGAGATACATGGTATCAATTGGTTAGTGGTCATCCAAAACCACCAAATAAATGGTATCAATTAGTTAGTGGTCATCCTAAACCACAGATTCAGAGAACACTTTTAGTGATACACTGATAGTAGAGTGGTGATAGTATATGTTCACCAATTAGCAGAAGACATGAGATTCTTCTAGCTCTAACACTTGGAAAAATGCTTGAATTATCAAACAATTGGGGAATGTTTAGACATTGTAGTTGTTTGATTCCATATATTATCTCTCTTCCAGTTCATTCCAGATGAACCATTCAACATGCGGATTGGCAATTTTTAGACATATTTTTCATTGAAGCTTAGGTCAGGGCTTTCTAAAAAATCCAGGATATCATCTTTTGACTTAGCTAGTAAGACATCTAGACTTGTGATTGAGGGGGGGGATGTTATCTTATGGTTTACCTTAGCAATCACAATGTCTCATTGTCACCATTATTTTTATTATTCATTTAGGATAACAATCATTTATCCTCAATGATGATTAAGTGAGTTAGTTGGGATTTCCTAGCCTAATCATCATGCAAGATTTTAAGATATAGAGAAAATCTCTCTATGAGATGACATCATCCATTGTACTATAAATATGTAGCATTGTAGTGAATACAATTAATTTGGATAATGATATTTTTCTGTCATAGTGTTGTTCTTATGCATATTTTATCAATATTAAAAGAGTAATGGGTATTATCAATAAGATTACAGACCAGAGGACACCAAATTTAGTTTAGATATATATAAGATCAACAATTTTATTTTTCACTAGAAAATATATGAACATACATATATGTAGTTATTACTATAGCAACTATTATTTTAATTAAAAATTTAGAAAAGCAATCATATCTCTATGATTGAAAAGTTAGTTGAATTATTTTTTCATTTGATATGATGGTTGTATGTTTTGTTATTTATTAAAATGAAATATAATAAAAACAATGATAACATAATATTAATGTATTTGTTAATTATAAATATCATATGAAATACAAGAATAAAATCTTTATAACAACATTTAACTATATATGGATATAACAACATATAATAATATCAAATACAATAATAATAACAACTTTATAAACAAATATTTTAATAATTAGCTTGATAACAACATATGATTTTCATTATTTTTCTTTTTATTTGGTATTTTTGTGTTTTTTATATAAATATAATATATTGTTTCTTCTTTATATATATTTCCATTGTGTTTTATAGCGCTAAGCTCGCTACATCTACAATAATCCTTCTTAAAATTCAGAAAATATAGGAGGGTCAAGTATTTTGAGAATATTTGACTTACAAAAAACAACATGTCGCATAGATGAGACTCAAACCTAGGTGGAGAAAAGAAAAATTCCCATCATAACCAATTGAACTACAACCACTTGACAATATATTATCAATATTATATTTTAATAAAAAAATAAAACATAATTTTTTTCTAAAAAATATATATATATAATTTATGTTTGAGGTGACAATAGAAATCACATTTCTTATATACATTAAGACATTATATAATACAAGAAAAAAAATAGAAAAAGAAAAATATTTTAATAATTAATAAAAAAAACACCAAGTATTGAATTTCTTCTTTCAAAACTCAAAATGAACAAAATTACATTACATCAAAAATGACAAAGTGTCCTTTTACTATTCCCATAACACCTCATATCCCATAGCACCTCATACAACTTCTAAAATATATTACCACTACAATGAACAAAATTGCAATATATCAAAAAAAATGAAACCAAGTCTCTTACTATTCGCATAACACTTCATACAACTTCCAAAAGATATTACCAAAATTTTCCATAGATATGGATCTTTTACATTTTATATAAACTTAACAAAGCCTAAACAAGATAAATATAAAAGTCAATTATTGCTTCAACCACCATAACATATGAACATTAAGATTCAAATATCAAGAAAAGTAATTATAGGGATTCCATCCCTTGATTCCTCTAGTACCATGCAACATGTAGGTAGAGATTAGCCTTCCTTAGGGAGGTTATCGTCTTCCACATTAAGTTCTCAATAAATATGAGTGAGTGAAAGAAACATGTTGTGTTCTCAATAAATATGGGTGAAAGAAACATGTTGTGGGACACATGTTTTAAGAAACATGTTGTGGGACACATGTTTTAAATAGAGATTAGCTTTCCTTAAATAGGGTATCAACTTCCACATTAATTTTTCAATAAATATGGGTGAAAGAAACATGTTGTGGGGCATCTCTTTTAAATGATTTGCTATGGGTCTCAATGTAATATTAGAAATATAATATTTACAACCATTTAACTAAATTTGGACTAATTTCAATTTAATTCTCTTTGTAGATTAAGGTTGAAACTAGTATTTTAATGTGCAAAATTCACATTTTTGAAAACTAATATTCACATTTTCAAAATCCAATTTTGCACTTTAGAAACATTGATATTCACATGTTCGAATAAAAAATTCATAGTTTTTTATAACACCATTTAATACCATCTTGTCTAACATGCTTAGTTTTCCTTCATACCCACCATCTTCTATGATTTCTCACATCGAAGCTTGTCTAAAGGGAATTTTAAGCAATCCACATGCTCTTTTCCCTTACAAAAGGAGCATGTACAAGTCCTTCCTGCTTAAAAAAAAGGTGAGTTTACCTTAAAAAGTGGAAAATATATAAAATGATAAAAAAACACGTGCTCTTTACTGGGGTTTACAAATCCCATATACCTATAGTCTCCTAAACTTGTACCCAACTACCTCAACCAACTTACAATGGTATAAAAAGAGGTATATTGTTGGAGGAGAGATAGAGAGCACCAAGGGAACTACCATATTGGTAGAGCTTTCATAATGATAGCAACCGCACTCCTCGGAGCACGCTCGCCTCCTCCAGGACCTTCTTTTCTCTCAGCCCGAAGAACTTCCAGGCTCTTCTATCTTCCAATTGGAAGATCTGCACCCACAGTTCCTTTGCGCGACTTCCCCTTTGTTCACTTGTCGGGAAAATCGAGACTTGCAGCTTTGCGAGCTCACGGACTGTCTCTGGATGCTCAAATCCCCAAGACTCAATGCCCCAGCCAACACTAACTTCGCTCTTTCCTTATCGGAACTTCGCTCTATCGCGCCTCACGACTCGCGACTCTAAACAATTGGATTTCAAGTCTCCGATGTGCGATAAGTCAAGATGCTGAAACTGCTGTCTCGCTCCCTCACGTCTTCGCCACTCGCGAGATCAATGGATTCCTACCTCGACTCCTGAGGCCTGAGACGCCGATACTCGCTATATCGTTGCCTCGCAAATTCGCTACTCACGAGGTCAAACGATTCCCTCGTCGACTTCCGATACCCAAGACGTCGAACCTCCGATAGTTACACCACCTGTCTTCCACTACCACCTGTGGCCCACACTACTTACGTGGCTGTCGAAATGTCACACCTCGCACTCTCGTGACTTTCGTTGCGTAAAGTTGGAGTCTTACCTTACGAATTTCCCGATATGTCGATCCACAAGTAGAACCCATGCTCCTCGTGATCCCGATCGACGGCTCCTGCTTCCCCGAACCTCGAACCTTCTTCCGCTCCTGCACTGTAGCCTCCTTTCACCCACAAGATCCAACGATCCATGGCACTTTGTGAAATCTCCTCGGAGGATTTCGTTCGTCTGTTTCTCCCTTGTCCAATTCACGAAACGACCGGTCGTTCTTCCACAAAACTCGTCACCCTGTGCACAAACCTGCGATGTTCCTTGCGATCTTAAAGGCACGAATTTCTCACGAGTCCTTTGACGAACTCAAAGGTCTATCCTTCCTGAGATTTTCTCCCAGCTTTCGAGTTCCTTCAGGAAACTCCTTGCATGCACTCCTTGCGAAAAATCTTCAAACACGACTAAGTGCTGAAGTCTTCGATACTGCGCACTTCTGCAGCAGAAATCCTTCAATCCCCTTTGCTCATAATCGCAACTCTAAGTCTTCATCTCGCCTGTGCACGCCTTGCAC
The DNA here is from genome assembly GCA_000966675.3 of Picea glauca. Taxonomy (NCBI): domain Eukaryota; kingdom Viridiplantae; phylum Streptophyta; class Pinopsida; order Pinales; family Pinaceae; genus Picea; species Picea glauca. Next base: position 1,634,756 of record JZKD02S1001157.1, read on the forward strand.
GGCTTCAGTGCCAAATATGCACTTTGAGAACTTAGAAAAAAAGTTATCTCTATTTGAGCCCTTCCGTCGACGCACTCCTTGCGGACGATTCAACTGCACTCCTTGCAGGAATTCTCCGGTTCAAGATAGAGAAACAATTGAAACTAACTCCTTGTTCTCACAGACTTCAATTCA